>CACRXK020017384.1:0-10261 GCA_902702795.2 Paramuricea clavata
ATTATACATTTGAAAACAACACTGTCTCGCTGCTTCAGTTCCTAGCTCTGTACAATGAATATACCCTCAAAATAATATCGGTACTTAATTGAATGCCCGTATAAATGCATAACATCAATTTATATATTGCGTACAATCTCAAAGATTTTCTCAATATAATACACGTCTGAAATGTTTATACATTTCAAAACAACACTGTCTCGCTGCTTCCTAGCTCTGTACAATGAATATACCCTCAAAATAATATCGGTACTTAATTGAATGCCCGTAATGCATAACATCAATTTATATATTGCGTAGAATCTGAAAGATTTTCTCAATATAATACACGTCTGAAATGTTTATACATTTCGAAACAACACTTGTCTCGCTGCCTCCTAGCTTTGTATAATGAATATACCGTCAAAATAATATCGGTACTTAATTGAATGCCCTTAATGCATAACATCGATTTATATATTCCGTAGATTCTCAAAGATTTACTCAATATTCACGTCCAAAATGTTTATAATTTGAAAACAACACTGTGTCGCTCCAGCGCTCCTTCCTACCATCGTCACGCCATCGTGATCTACGGCTTGATAGCGCATGCGCATTTGGGTTGCTAAAGAAAAAAATGGGTTTTCCGGGGGGAAAGATCCTTCACACAACATGAGAAGCGAATGTTATAAAATTTACAAAAATTTACAATAACGACAACGATTCCTCGAAATTTTTGTGAACTTGGCAAAAGGACAAAAGAATATTTAAATAAAACAACTGAAATTGCCTAAATAACCTTCAAAGCACAATAAATCACTACAAACATAAATCGTATACACATAATACACCCCCCGGAAAGTTTACTCTATGACTGATTGACTGACTGACTGATGTGAATTTTCCCACTCATCACAATAGTGCACAGTTTCAAAGAAACTCTGCACTAAAAATGCATTCTGGTGCGATGTCGTAGTTCTTCATACTGCTATGTTATTTACTAAAAGAATATCGAATGGTTTTCCGTGCGGGATTGCGTGTTCCATGCACTCGGGATGTTTCGAGACTTTCGGAAGGCGTAAAAAAGCTCGAGAAACATCGCAAGTGCATAATCTTGCACGAAAAAACCATTTGGTAATTGTTTTATAAAATAACTACAGTGAAACAATGGTCAAGTTAATTCACTCTCTGTAGTTATTGTGATCCTTTGTTCACTGTTTTGGTGAACTTGCCGCTCGTTTAATAATATACTGTTACTGTTTATTTCACGCATTGAAATGTTTTCCGGTGTCCCAGGAAATTTGGCCCCCCCTGGGGGCCATATTTCCTAGGAAATATGGCCTCCCCTTCGGAAATTTGGCCCCCTCGAAAACATAGTTTACTTTCATGTTTCGCTCGCTACTCTGGTTTAAATAAATGATTACAAAGCCCAGTCGAATTGTAATCAAGACCCAACGTTTCGACACTCCAGTCTAGTGTCTTCATCAGGGGTGATCTGAAACTGCGATCGTGGCTTCTTAAATACCCAAGGGATGACGTCACCTGCCAAGAAGATGCATATATTCTTCTGGCAAATAGGCGCCGTCATCCCTATTCAAAGCATGATGACTCATATTTATATGCCACGCTCAAATCATTTATTTAAACCAGAGTAGCGAGCGAAACATCATTGATATACCTGGTTGCAGTGAACGAACAAACTTTATAGTTTACTTTATCGCTATAAGCTCGGAAATCGTGAAGCTTCTTCTAAAACCAAGATCCTAAAAGTGTTTGTCAGTATTTATAGTTAGTTTCCATAATTTATTTGTGTCGAAATTCTTCATATTGCGGCCAAGAGCTAAAAGTTTGAAGGAAAGCGTAATAATAATAATGTGCTAGTGCAGTCATGCCAGACACATCACACATGGGTATCTGTAGAGGACAACGTTAATGCATGATGGCTTAGCTTTAAGCTAAGAGCACGAAACGATTTATAGAGATAGGAATTTCTAAGATATTACAAGTTATTTAGATCTATAAATTCAGTCACATAGTATAAAATTAGTAAGAACAACAACCGCACTTTAGCAATTAAACGATGACATCATGCGTTGGCGAATATGTTAATATGCACGCATCTAATAAATAACAGGTAATAATTAGCGGTAAAAGTAGACTTTTAAGTGGAAACGTTTGTTCGAAAAACAAATTAAATCAAATGAGTGGTTACTTCGTAAAAAAACCTTTTCTGATGCATTTTACTTACATATACACAATATATATATAATCGCTCATATGGTTGGGATGCACTACAGAAGCATTCCGTAAAAACGAAAGTAGACTGCATTGCATGCTTCATGGCTCACAAAAACATTCCGCACACACAAAAGCACAAAGGTTTGAATGACGTTCGGTTTCCATAGCTTAATGATACAGCCATTATTTATTAACGTTGTGTTCTACAAAGCTGGTCAAAACCAAACGCGAAAAGTACGCTAAACTTTAGCTCTTGGCCTAATTCTCGTCAGTATTCGGCAATTCAATGGAGAATTTTGACACAAAAAAAATTACGCAAACTAACTATAAATGTTGAGAAAAATTTCTAGAAATTTGTTTTAGTAGAAGCCTCACGATTTCTGATCCTAAAGATAAAACAAACTATAATTTTTTAAGGGGGGCCAAATTTCCGAAGAGGGGGCCATATTTCCTAGGGGGGGGGGCAAATTTCCTGTGACACCGGCGTTGTCCGACATTTTGAAAACCCCGAGGAAAGCATTTAAGTTTTCCGTGCAGGATTGTCTCATCCTGCACGGGTATATTGAACAATCAGATTACGTGTTTCACTGTAGTTATTATACACTATAGTTATTTTCACTGTAATTATTTTCACGGCTCAAGCATGACCACGCCAACAAAGCTGTTTGGGCTGTTTAATGTGAATTTATTTACTATTGCTATAGTTCAAGAAATTCCATGGGTCTTTAAAAGAAAAATGCTAGTTAATTTACTATTAATACAACAGCTTCAGAAGGCTTATATTAATTCATTTCTTACTTGCTTGGGCCAAATTATGTATTATAACATACATATTTTCAGTCTAGTGAGCTGGGGCCGGTTGTATAAAACTTTTAATCACTTTTTTAATCACTATTTTGTAGTTAAATAGTCATTAACTCTCAAATAGGCGCTTCTTATTGGATGACGTTTCCACTAACTATAGTTAACTTAAATTTAATCATTTTTTATACAACCGCCTCCTGGTTGGCCAGCTCATGACCTTTAAGGTGGCTCGATACAGTTTTCAAAAATTCAGGTGTTTAACACTTTGACATGTTCAAACTACGCATTTTTAGGATTTATTGAACAGATATTGGGTTTCTTATATATTTTGATAACTCTACTTTCAAATTATATTAGTTTTAGTAACAGATAGTTCGTTGCTATGACGACATACGTGTACAAAATTCACTCCAAAATGGTCTAACGTCTCGTATAGCTGGAAAAAAAAGCACGGTGACCCCCAATTTTTTTTCGTGCATTATTTTACTTGGACGGAAAGCCACCAATTAGCAAAATATAAAAAAATTCTATAATGCCATTTTTTTGGAAAATGCGAAAATGACATATTCTTCGGTAAAATTGTTTTGGCATTACAGAATTTTTTTATTTTTTGTATAATGAAAGTTTTTAGCGGTGCAATACAGCATGCAAAATTTGAACATAGGTCACCGGACAAAATAAAGAGTGTATATCTGAGTGTATATCCACACCGGGCAAGCTTGAAAAATATGCCTGAAAAATGTTACTCTGAGTGTATATCCACACCGAGCAAGCATGAAAAATATGCCATCGTGGTCAGGCATATTTTTCAAGCTTGCCCTGTGTGGATATACACTCAGAGTAACATCACAAGCATCATATTCACCTGAGTACATTGCACCAACACAGAAAAATCATGATGTTAAAATAATCTAAATGATTGAACAAAACACTAGTCCTTTAATTGGTTCTCGAAGTAGAACCGTTTTATATTGGTATAGCCTTTGCTTAAATGTTTTGCTTTATAGCATGCAAACTCGCATGTGCTTTGACGTAATTATGGACAAGCAACTGATGCTTTTAAATCTTTGTTTATTTAGAATTTTTGTAGAATTAATTCTAATATAACCACTAACCAGGCGAAACTGGGCAAGACATAAATTTCAACAAAACTCGCAGATAAAACATTAATTGCCAAACGCTTCTAAAGCCGCGGCTATACATATTTATGTTCAATCTTTCCAACTTGTAAAATCCTTTCTTTCGTCATTCCATGAAGAATGAAAACATCTTAATTTAAATTAATTAAAGTCTTTTCTCCGAACACGTTAAAAATTTGAATTTTTCGAAATTCGTAACCGCCCCTCTCGTTAAAATATTTCTCCTCAACCACCAGCAATTAACGGATCAGACAAAAGTGAAATGACATAGCCAACAAGTATAAGTCCACCAATATTGTGAATCAGTGCGTATTTGGGCTTGTCAGTACTATTTTACAATATATATAAAGTTATATTAAATATATAACGGTGCATTATCATGATGTTTTTTATATCATTATATCAAACTACTCCCCCCCCCCAACTCACATGTAATACATGAAGGCAACTAAGTATGTTATACTTGATAATGTAGAGTAATTTTTAATGCAAAATATAATAAAATAAAATATAGGTACGACTGCGTACATGTCGCTAGCCAAAAGGGAACTTTATAAGCAGGTACATGAAACTAGTAGCCTACATTTCTATAGTGACTGCCATCATAATCAGAATTTGTGATAAAATTCGAAATTAGTGCTTAAAATAGTAATTTTACTTTCACTGCCTTTGGTCTTATTGTGTTTACACTATCAGTATCCGTAATATATTACCAATACCAGGACAATAAAATGGCTAGGCAAACTTTTATAACAACCCGCACAATGGCTGGGTTCAATTTGACACCTGCACAATGTCAAAAACAAGGTTTTACGCTACTGTGTACATAATTCACACAATAACACACGCTAGGAAGAGAACATTGCCGTCAAAGATCGCCCGTGTAGCCGCGGCTTTACGGGCATTTTGTTAAAATTTCAATGTTCCACAACTGAACTGCATGGTCTGAAATGCGACAGATTTGAGAAAAAATTTCCAGAATACCCTCGCCTTCAACTAAGGATGAACGGTCGCTGATAAAAGTCGTGTGAGAATCGTCAATGTTTGTCAAGAGCACTTGGTATAAGTTTTAATCTGATCATCCAATCACATTCAACCAGCTCTAACCTGATTGGCTGAGCAAATTGAAACCATCAAATGATCATCACAAACATTGAACTTTCTCGGTAAAAACATTGAACATTGTCATGAAAATAGACAATGTTTTATCTGCGACCGTTCGTCCTTAGTTGCAAGCGACGGTAACTGCATGATGAGGCTATTCTAACATTAAAGCCCCGTACGGCACTCTTAATTTTCACGCAAAAAATGCATTTAAACAGTATGAAAATTAAGACTGCCGTTCCAAAATAATCTTTGAAATGAATGTTCTTTATTTCCAATTTATATACCTGCGGTTTTAGCGATGGCGCTGTAGTGGTTTTCAATGTTGAGTGCAGGTTCAAATACATATGCAGCGTCTCATTGCAAAATATACAAATATTAAATCTAGAATACAAATGTGGCTAGGCTAGCCATCTTTAGAAGATTAATATTTATAATCTGTGTCAAAAGATTCATAATCTATATTTAGGCTGATGTGAAAAATCGATCTTGAAGAAACGCATCACAAGCCTTCACTTGGTAAATCAAACCAACACGTGTCACCTTCTAAATGATAAATCCCTAGTAATTATCCCGAATTTCGCAAGGAATAGCCATGTTCAAACGGAAGGTGTACTGCAAGTTATTTTTGGTTTCTGGAGCGATTTGTATCATATACGGCTTAATCTGGCAAAAATCAGCTTTGAAAAACCGTTATGACCTCACAATTCAGAAGGACGAATCACATATCCATGTGACAACTAACTCTTCACCGATGAATGAAAAACCTTCGAACGAAGAGCAAACACTTCAAAAGGAGGAATTACGTATCCATGTAATCACTAACTTTCCGCTGATGAGTGAAAAACCCTGGAACGAAGGCCAAACAGAAACCAACAGATCCAGACTATGGCAACGACAGGAAGAACTAGAAGAAACATTACAGAAAAATCTCAACCACACTTTAGTCACAACTGTTCATCTTCTCGTTAATCAACCATTAGCCGAACAAAGATTGAGCGAACAAAATTTTCACAACAAACACAAAATATTTGTACATCACATCAACGCCTTGCGGAAATACAGAGATTTCTTCGATTACGTAAACAACAGACTCCAAAATCAGCTTGTGGTTATGATGAACATGGATATTTATATTGGCGAAGGATTTGAAATGATAAACAAAACATTTATAGTAAAAACTAAAACATCTTACGTCTTGACACGCCATGGACGTCAGGAAAAAAGATGCAATATGGGCGGAAAACTTGGATATTGTGAAGTAAGCTATTTCGGTTTACACGATGCCTACATTTTTGTGCTTGCACAACCTTTAGACGAGTCTGTCCTGGCAGAGTTGGATTATGATATGAATGTCCTTGGAGCGGAAAACAAACTGATTTGGGTATTAAGGAACAAGATGAAAAGGAGACTTCTCAATCCGTGTAAATACTTAAAGACCTACCACAACCACTGTGTTGGTATACATGGTAGTGTAAGACCACGGATAAATGAGGATATCGCTTGGAAGGATGGTGGGGTGGAACCTGGTGGGTTAACTTCTAAAGGGAATCATTTAGATACAAGCTTCTACTACCGACGGAATTTCTTTATAGTACAATACATCATAATTACATTTTGGATTGGCTAACTTGTAATTTGTTGAACAAGAATACTCAATCACTTACGTTTGACTGACAGCTGAGTTTATTTCAACTATAGCTATAGTTCGCAAGCTTTGGAAATATTTAAAACGTAAAATACTTATGATAAAGAAAAATATATGCAATGTTTTGATAACTGATAAGAGAAGGAAACTTAAATGTCCAGAATTAAAGTTTATCAATATCTTTTTGCAGTATTTCTTATTATCCATATCAAAAATAGAAGTAAAACTTTAAATTGTTTGACTGCTATCAAAATAAACTCAAACAAGACGCCTGCTCATGCAGGCGTTCACACTGGCCTTATAATGCGTGGCTGTTACATAGCGTGTATAAGGGAACTAATACCCAGGTAATATACTACAAATATTGGAGTTTGTTAGGTTTAAAAATTCAAAGAAAACAGCATCAATATATAGTGAAAAAACCGAAGGCCCTCAAGTCACAAACGTTTAAGGATTTTAAAACGTCCGTAGACAGGCTATAGGGTTCAACTAATACGCAGGTAATAGAAACATTTGAGCATGCTAAGTTTCAAAATTCAAAGAACACTATATCAATAGTAATAAACAAACAAGACAAAAAAATCCTATCGTATAGTTTCCGCTCCTTACCTGGCGGTCATTTTGACTGAGCCTGTTTAAGAATTTATGAAATTTAATATAATTTAATTTATAATTTAAGAAGATTTAATTTAATTAATTGCGATCTGTGTACATCAGGGCGCTTATATATAGGGCGGCGCAACGAGAGCGCGCGCGCTGATCGACGTGTGATGCGGAAAAAAACTGGGGCGAGTACGATTTTGAAGGAAATTGAAAAAAACCGCGATTTTGAGTTGTTCAGTTCGTCTGGCCATTTCTCTCAATCTTTTTGGTGTTAGAATGGTTTAAATGGCAAAATGGCTAAAAAATTTCTTTGGCTAAAGGGTATGTGTGCTGTAATGGTAAAATAGCTTGTAGAAGAGAATTTATGGTCGATAATGTCCGTGCCTTTTTATGACTTCCATGGAAACTAAATTTCAAATGAGGATATCTTGTGTGAATCTACTGCCAACACCTACGAACTAAGGTATGTTAGAGTTCATTATTTTATGTGTACGTACTTGAATCTTTCATAAAAATCGAAGTTGATTCTTAGAAGATATCATGGCTGAAATAAGACCCTTTTTCAGGCCCTGTTTTTTCCACTTTTGCCTGTCATATTTTTTGAATGTTGTAAACAATACGAAGTGTTGTGACCGGCTGTTATTTGCATTAGTTCTGTCGATGTATTGCTAAAGTTTCATAAGTATTGAAGCATTTTTAATATGTTTTCAGAGCATATTTATCACATAGTTCTGTACAGCACGAACCTAGTAAGTTGAGAATATGCTGGGCGCTTTATAGGTTAAAATTCTGCCAACACCGTAGTTCTTCTTCGGATGCTAGGCGAGAAGTATTATGTTCGATATTCGTTGAAATAAAATAGTTTGAGATTGATTCTTGGCCTCTATCTAACTTGTAATCTGGGGTACTCGATCGAAGGTTGATGTTTCTTCTATCGAACATTGAGCAAAAGCTGATCATATGCATTGCTTTCGCACTTTCAAAAGTCTTTTGCAGTGAAAATGTCGTCAGCAGTTTTAACCGAAAAATTTGGAAAATCTAATATTTTAAAACAAAAACTTCAAACTCAATTTATTTTATCCTCGATTTTATCCAAAACTTCGAGAGTGTTATAGTTATTGTATACTATAATTATAATAACACTGGGTATAAAATAGATTTGGATCTTGTATATTTTTATGGTTTCCACGAATGTTTGTGTTTTAGACAATAAGATGCGCTGATGAATCGAGGCTGCAAGATTACACTGTATTGGATAAAAATGTTTGATTATTTGATGTAAAAGTCTAGGCGTCAGGTCTTAATAAGTTCTCTAGTTTAAAGTCTAGGCTATACTCTGCTCTAGTGCTAAGTTCTTTTATACGACGTCCAAAAATAATGCAATATGATCGACTACAAACTGTATATTAAACTATAACATGATATTAAAGTGAAATTTCGTTCGTTTTATTTATTGTTGTTTAGTTCATGTTTGATAATGATAATAAAAAAGCTACCGACAACTTATTCAGATGAAACAACGTTAAAAACCGGGTGAAATGAAGTTAATTTCACAATTTTTAATATTTGTTTTTATTACAGCGTTGTTGCTATGCAAGTTGCTAAGACATAGAGCGATGTTAAGTTAAGATTGACTACCGCTGACCGTGTAGTGCAGGAAATTGCTTACACGCGTAAAAATTGATCAGGTTGTTGCAACATTGTTCGCTGAACAACGTTGCAACAATGAGGTTATCATGGCTGAACAACGTTGTTCAAGCGACAATCGTTAACAACATTGTTCCAACAACTTGTTCACGCTTGATGAACGAACAATGGTTGTTGCAACATGATGGAACAAGCGTCCGACAAGGTTAATGAAACATGCTTGATAAATGTTGTCAGAACAATGTTGTTCAGCGTTGTTCATTCATCAGGCGTCAACAATATTGTTCGAACAAGCGTGAACAACATTGATGAAAGAACAAGTTGTTTTTAGTTGTTCGAACAACCGTGAACAGCATTGTTATAAATAGACGGTAAAATAATGATTTGAACAACACGAAAACGTGTTTTTATTGGTTGTTGCGAACCGCTGGGATGCAAAACGGACGAATGCGACGAATATCACGAGAGCAAGAAATCAAACGGGCTTTTACAGCAAAATAAATGTCATTTAAACTTTGTGGGTTTTTTCTGAAGATTGAGGGGAAAATACTGAAGAAAATAACTTGGTAAGTGTCTTGTTTTGAGGTAAGGTTAGTTGTAAAAGCTTAAAACAACCCGACCTTTTGATTTTAGTCATTTTCATAGTGCACGACGAAGAAATGCACACGCACATTTAAACTTTATAGTACTTTTATATAGGCATTGCATTTTGATATTTTTCTCTATATTTTCAGTATATATGAAACAAGAAACCGCGGTCATACTGTAATAAAAGCCGTAATATAAACAAAACATTTAATTCTCAAAATATTGTTTAAATTTTTCCAATTACACTCTAAATTTCTGTCAGAGTCTTTTTAACTTTGAAATTTGAATATGTCAAAAACGCTATCATATCATATGTCCTCCGCTCCTTCCGAATCCCTCCCTATTGTTGTTTGTAATTAATTTAAGTTTGATCACTGCTATATATAAACAATTCCTATTGTGTTTTAACAAGGTCAACCAAATACTTGATCAGTTTACACACCAAGAATGATGTATTTACTGCATATAATATGTGATGGATAGATTATAGGCAGGTAGGTAAGAGTGCATA
>CACRXK020017385.1:0-10676 GCA_902702795.2 Paramuricea clavata
TGCCAGATCGATCGCGAACAAATCAGGGTCGTATTTATTGTAGCTGCGGGTAGTGATATAGTTTGGTGGAGGTTTGTCGGTTTTAAGTTTTAGTGATACATACACAGGGAAATGATCGCTGATACAGGTTTCTATGACGCCGCTGTTGACTACTAGTCTTGGCGAGGATACGAAAATAACGTCGACGAGGGTCTGACTGGATTCAGTAATTCTTGTTGGTGATTTTATTAACTGGTTAAGATTGAGTTCTTTTGTCGTCTTGATCAAAGACGCTGATCCAGGTGTGGGCTTAAGCATATCGCAGTTTAGGTCTCCAAGAAGAATGATCAACTTTCCCATCGTCAAAGCTTGAACATAATTAGGTTTAAAATATTTTTCGAAGCAGTCAAGCGGGCTGTCTGGGAGTCGATAAGAGACGCGGACCAACAGTGATTTAGATTTTTTGTGCTGTAATTTGATCCATAATTGATGGAAATTCGTCTCGGAGATATAACTGAGGTCTTTAAGTACAAGAGATTTAATATCTTTTCGTATGTAAGCACATACCCCGCCCCCTTTCTTGTACAGTCGGTCTAAACGATGTAGCTTATAACCTTCGATTTCTATTTCCTTGTTTGTGACGGAGGTATTTAACCATGTCTCTGATACTGTAAGGACGTCAATTTTGTTAAATTTGGTAAACTTACGTAATTCTAAAAAATGGGCGTTGTTTTTCAGAGAGCGAATGTTTAGGTGAACCAGTTTGAGACCTGGAAGGGTACTGAGGCTGTTATCTGACTTTTTTGTTAAATGGGCTGAGGCCGTATCATTAGTGGTTTTCGACGTGAGTGACCACGAGAGTGCGGAAGCGTTTGGAGAGGCAGGGTTGGACAAAGGAACACGAACAAGATTTCTATTTTGCAAGTTATTGTTAACACTAAAAGAATTATTAATGGTTAGTTGATATGATAGTCTCTGGCGTGATGGTCTCTGACGTGAAGTGATTCTAACAGGTATTTTCATCATATTGTCTGCTGCTGACTCGTCAAACAGGCCACTGTGTGGAGATGGGCCAGCCACTCTAGAGAGTGGTGGCGGTGGGCTGTCCGATACGAAGGAATGACACGACAACGTTTTAAAAAAGGATACCGGCTACAATGGTGCCTTCGAAACCCTAAGGGGTTTGTAACTTGACCGTGTCTAAGACTTGAGGGTCCCGGGGCTGGAAGATGAGGGAACAAAGAATGCTTTAGATTTGACTCGCTGATTGACCTATCCGGTCGGGGATTCACCTGGTCAGGGTTAAGGGCATCAAGGCTTAACACGGTTTTTGCATAGGATCGGTCGCAATTCCTACATATGCCTTGCTTCCCACGTTGCTTGAAATGTTGACACCCATCGGATAAATCCTGCTCACGCTGATCTAATTCATTTTCGTCAAAAGTGGGGTTTGCAGAAACATCTTCGATTATACTTAGATCTTCGCATAAGGGCAAATAGTTTAAAACATTCTTAGCCTGAAAAAGCTCGCGGTTCAGGCTTAATGAGTAATCTTTTTTGAAAGAGTTGATTGTAGTCTTAGATTGTTGTGTGGATAATAGGGCATTGTTCTTTATTTCAATGATAACTGTAGGGAAACTTTCCTCAGCGGGCAGGTTATCTACATTAACTGGGGTTGATAATGCACCAGATGGGTGATTTATTTTAGTTAATCCATCGTGTTGGGGATTTACATTGTCAGGACTGTTAACGGACTTCTTATCTTGTAAAGATGGCTTTGAGGGACTTGAAAAAGTTATGGAAGCCGAGTCTTTAATCATCATTTTCTCCTCTAGGTCGGTAATGCGTGACTTTAAATTCAAATTCTCGTTTCCTAATCGACACAGCTCTTGTTTATTTGTGTTAATAATATGATTTTGTTCAGACACTTTAGTCAACAATTTTTCTATTTGCGATTCTATTTTTTCTTTAAATGTAAGGAGTTGTGGCTCGGCTATAGTCGGGATATCATCAGCTCGTTGTTGAAATGGTGTAGAAAAGCTGGCTGTCTGAGCAACATTCGGCGTGGCTGCGACATTCGCAATATAATATGCGCTATCAATGAAGTCCTCAAGTTCTTCGAGTGACGAAGTGTCAGCAATCGATTCAAACCCCATATCTTTGGCTTGAGTATTGTACGAACAATTGTGAGTTAAAGGGGCCATGTCCTCGAACACACGGCCATTACCAACGATATGTTCGCCTTCGACCGACATTTTTGTAGTTGTTTGGAATAAACTATCCGAGGTCGTATTTGTTTGCTTAATAACGCAATTTGTGTCTAATACGCTCACTAGAAATTCCTTAAAAGATTTGCCTTTCTTTCCATTGAAAGTCAAAGAGTTTTGTTTGCCCGGGTACCAAGTCATAATAAAATCAGAGCTTAAGTTTATAAACTGTTTGGCTTTACCGCCAGGCGACGTCCATTTACCCGTTAATCCGACAACATTTTCCGCAAAAGTCCTTAACGAACAGAGGTCGTTTGTCCATTTGAGACGGATCCCATCATAAACTAGATGACCTTGATTGTTTAACAACTTTATGGAGTTCATATCAATAGTTTCAGGACTAAAATTTTCAAGTTTAGTTGAGGCCATAATTAAACTATCCGCCGCCATGTTGCTCAATGGTCCGTTAATATATACTATACTATACGTTCTCGGCATCGATTCTCGGAAGTAAAAAAGCCTTTATTTTGTTTTCTTGTAATAAATAGTCACTACCACGTATGCTCAAATAACTCATGATAATTTCAGCCCTGGGTTGAAACGATTACATGACAAAATTTTCAACCCAGGGATGAGTTCAACCCCGGGGTTGAAATTTCAACCCTGCTAGCTGAAGCAGGGTTGAAATTTCAACCCCGGGGTTGAACTCAGCGCTGGGTTGAAAATTTTGTCATGTAATCGCGCGTTTGATTTTGATAGAGTTTTGTATTACAGACAGGGATAAAATTTCAACCCGATAAACAGGGCTGAGTTCAGCCCCGGGGTTAAAAAGGCTCCATGTAATCGGCCACTTAATAACCCGGCTGAAACTTAGCCCGGGCTGATCGAAAACTCTCCATGTAATCAGTCCCTAAGATTGTACTCAGTCAGAACTGCAAAACTATATAATACGATTGTGAGCATTATCAAAAAATATAGTATACTCTGAGTACTGTAGTGACAGCCAGATGAATATATAAATGTAGGCTGGTAGGATTATTTCATATTATGCTATTAAACAATGGACATATCTCAGAGATACATTTTTACAGACCGTCATACCTTTTACAAACGTCGGTTGACATGTTATTTACATGTAACTGCTGGTAAGTTAATATGTGCAGACAACAATCCACACTGCATGGGTTGCAAAAGGACTATCTTTGTGCAAGACAGACAATTTTACGATACTGCTCAATGCCTCAATTGATATTGCCAAAATAACAATAACAATAATAAACTCTCTCTGTGATTATTTATCCCTTAGAAGTACGATGTTCCATCAAGCCTACGATCAAGCTCAATCAGATTTTTTACAAACTGATATAAAATATCGACGAAGTCCACTTGTTTACTATGAAGACTTGTATGCACCTAAAAATGTAATAATTTAAATACAATTAATTCATTCGCTTGAAGTTTCAACGCGTATCGACCAATACACATTGTTATTTGTGATCAAACTTTCATCTTACCTTGAAAAGCATTTTATTTAACAGTCAGAGTCCATTTGCGAATTGCGATGAGACTATGCCATTATACAGAGGCCATTATGCGCACATGTAACGTGTTTACAAATTGTCATTGTCCATGGTGGTGTTCGCGAGGTTCAACCGGGATATTCGGAAAGTCAAATCGCGATCTGGAGTATGTTATTTTTTTAAATTTCTGTGACGTCAAAATACGTCATAAATCTGATCATCCGTACATTCGTACATGCAAATAAAATCGAGTTGTCGCTCGGCTATACATAACTCGGCCAACCGGAAACGGACTGGTGCGAGAAAAACACATCGTCAAGAATAGGTGGCTGCCTACGGCAGCAATAAGTACCAATTATGTTTCTATCAAAAAGATTTAGGGAAAAAGGTAATGTAAGTCCACTGCTGTTTATCTGAAGTTGGAAGCCACAAATCGACGTTTAAGTATGATTATTGCATGGTCATTTTCTTGTGAAATATTAGTGCTAGGCATTTCACACTTACCAATGACCACCCCCAAAAGTACCGTCTCTGAACCATATTAGCACCTCAGAATAGCCAAAGCTTTTATGGTTTGGTAGATAGCAGCATGGCGAAAGCGTCGTTTTTGGGTGTGGTCAGTTTCGGACGCTTCGCCCCGGATTGGGGTTTGGGCAGCGTTACCATGTTGACCGTCATGGTCAAGTTGCCCTAAAACAGTTGAGATTATCTGTCCTAAATGAAATGCATACAAACTCATATACAGGTCCTACACTATAGTAAAGTCCATATAATAAACAGAACATTAAACGGTTGCGAGAAGATATGGATTTATGTTCTCGTGTCAAGAACGATATCTCACTTGTTCGCTGCGCTCACTCGTGAGATATTGTTTTTGCCACTCGTACATAAAATCCATATCTCATCGCAACCGTCTAATATCCTCTATATATGTGGCTTTTGTATCTTCTGGAAATTACATGACTGCATGTTAATATGTCAATTAGTATTTTATAATATTTAAATTTTAGGAATTAATTCTAACTTATAATGATGCATATTATTATATGGCAAGCATTTGTTTTGCTCAACAATTTGAAAAAAAATTACCTCGAATTGCTCGCAAGTTTGCTGTTTTGAAGAATTGAAAACGCTTTAATTAAAAATTAGTTTGATGGTTTTCCTCGGCTTTGGCGTAGTGTTGTTTTCCATAGTTGACTCAAAAAGGTCGAATATTTTCTTCGCTCTAACCAGAAAAAGCCGCTTTAGAGGGGATTAATACGGTTTCAGTTTTTCCGTGTAAGCCGCCAGCTCTCATTTTTGGTGTTGACATGACCTTATTTGGTAAAATTACGCCATTGTCAAATAATAATTTACCGTACAGCCCTCCCCCTCGGTTTGTAAGTTATTAATTTTGGCAATTTATTTGAGTTTTTCCGTGCGCATTGGAAGCCGTTAAAACTTCATTTCAAAACGAAAAAGGCAATTTTTGTGCACAATAATGCAGTACCAGAATGTTCAGGTGTTTACACTCACCTGAAAATGACGACATACGTGCTATGGTGCAATAGACAAGAATACAAACCAGACAGTACTAAAATGCGGTGCCCGCCTACAAATTTAGCACGCTACATTCTCCTGTCGGCCGCCAGTTGGTCCGTACGTTAGGGTCAAAACTGCGTTTTAAAGCCTCAAAATAAAATATTTTGGGCTCACAATACTATCAAAATGAGAAGAAAAGTGAGACGAATCCACTGGCATACGGCCGAAGACGAGAAAACCAACATTTCCGAAGTTATCAAGGATCAAACGGACTGCATTTGTAATTAGTTTAATAATTTTGAGCGATTTGTCAACAATACAATTTCGCTTATTAAAACTGTACATAAAACCTTCAAAATATAATATTTTGGGCTCAAACTACTAACAAAATAAAGAGAAAAGTGAGACGAACCCACTGGTATACGGCCGATAAAGAGAAAACCAACAATACGAAAGTTATCAATTGGTCAAATGTATTGCATTTTTAATTAGTTTAATAATGTTCAGCGATTTGTGAACAATACAATTTCGCTTGTCTTTCAAAGGCCATAAATCGCTAGAATACTGTTGTTTAGTAATACATTCGACATCTGTAAGTATAACTTCTTACGCTGAATCGAACGGTGGTACTTTTGTCCTTATTGGGCGCATAAAACCAGAGATAAGGCGCAGAAAAAAGTCAATCGTGAGAGTCCGAGATTAATTCGAAAGAAAACTTTCCTCGAAAAAAGGAATTCGGAAAACGTGAAGGATTATTTTGGACGGCTTATCTTTCAAAGGCCACAAATCGCTAGAATTGAAGTCAATTTTGAAATTAATTTTCCGTCCGTAAATACAAGTTTTCACGCTGATTCGAACAGTGGTATTTTTGTTCTTGTTTGACGCATAAAACCAGAGATAAAGCCTAGCAAACAGTCGATCATGAAAGTACACGATTAATAATAATTAATAAATTCCGAGCACGTGCAAGGAATTTTTACTAGGCGATTAAGGAAACGTATATTGAGGCGAACAAACAAACAAACGGACAAACTCACAGGCAGAATATAATGCGGTGCCAAAAATGGCACGGGCACCGCAATTAATTTTCCCGCAAAAATGAATAAATTTCGAGCACGTGCAAGGAATTTTTACTAGGTGATTAAGGAAACATACATTCTCGTACTCAGAGCCCTTCTTACGCGCGATGCGACGAGGGGCTCTGGCCAAATCCATAACCGGATACCATAAAAACATGGTAAGAAAACAATGTCCGGTGTTAGAACTAGCCAATCAGATGCCAGTTCGGAATATGGATTTGGCCAGAACCCCTCGTCGCACCGCGCGTAAGAATGGCTCTGGGTACGAGAATGGGAAACGTATTGATGCGAACAAACGGACAAACAAACCCACAGGCAGAATATAATGCGGTGCCCAAGTGGATCCTGAGAGTACAAGATTAACCAGACACAGTACTAAAATGCGTGCCCGCCTACAAATAAAACTTTCGGCATTTCCGCCTACATGCACAAGTAAAGTAAAGTTACATTTAGCACGCTACATTCTCCTGTCGGCCGCCAGTCGGTCCGTACATTAGGATCAAAACTGCGTTTTAAAGCCTTCGGAATAAAATATTTGGGGCTCAAAATACTATCAAAATGAGGAGAAAAGTGAGACGAATCCACTGACGTACAGCCAAAAAACGAGAAAACCAACAATTCCGAAGTTATCAAGGATCAAACGGACTGCATTTTAATTAGTTTAATAATTTTGAGCGATTTGTCACCAATACAATTTCGCTTATTAAAACTGCGCATTAAAACCTTCAAAATATAATATTTTGGGCTCAAACTACTAACAAAATAAACAGAAAAGTGAGACGAATCCACTGGTATACGGCCGAAAAAGAGAAAACCAACAATACGAAAGTTATCAAGGTCAAATGTATTGCATTTTTAATTAGTTTAATAATTTTGAGCGATGTGTGAACAATACAATTTCGCTTGTCTTTCAAAGGTCATAAATCGCTAGAATACTGTTGTTTAGTAATACATTTGTCATCTGTGAGTATAATTTCTTTCGCTGAATCGAACGATGGTACTTTTGTCCTTATTGGGCTCATAAAACCAGAGATAAGGCGCAGAAAAAAGTCAATCGTGAGAGTCCGAGATTAATTCGAAAGAAAACTTTCCTCGAAAAAAGGAATTCGGAAAACGTGAAGGATTATTTTGGACGGCTTATCTTTCAAAGGCCACAAATCGCTAGAATTGAAGTCAATTTTGAAATCAATTTTCCGTCCGTAAATACAAGTTTTCACGCTGATTCGAACAGTGGTATTTTTGTTCTTGTTTGACGCATAAAACCAGAGATAAAGCCTAGCAAACAGTCGATCATGAAAGTACACGATTAATAATAATTAATAAATTCCGAGCACGTGCAAGGAATTTTTACTAGGCGATTAAGGAAACGTATATTGAGGCGAACAAACGGACAAACTCACAGGCAGAATATAATGCGGTGCCAAAAATGGCACGGGCACCGCAATTAATTTTCCCGCAAAAATGAATAAATTTCGAGCACGTGCAAGGAATTTTTACTTGGTGATTAAGGAAACATACATTCTCGTACTCAGAGCCCTTCTTACGCGCGATGCGACGAGGGGCTCTGGCCAAATCCATAACCGGATACCATAAAAACATGGTAAGAAAACAATGTCCGGTGTTAGAACTAGCCAATCAGATGCCAGTTCGGAATATGGATTTGGCCAGAACCCCTCGTCGCACCGCGCGTAAGAATGGCTCTGGGTACGAGAATGGGAAACGTATTGATGCGAACAAACGGACAAACAAACCCACAGGCAGAATATAATGCGGTGCCCAAGTTTGGGCACCGCAATCGTAAACCGCAAGCAAGTTGTATGGATTTCTTTAAAAAATAAAAGACCTTTTCAGGAAACCTATGATGCGAATCCAAAACTAGGAGTTACTATCGCAAGGAAAGTGCTGCCTTTTTGGCACATGAACTGGATGCAAATGTTTATAATTCTAGACAATTCTCAAAAGGGAAGTTTACTTTTGACCCAATGGTGTCATTTCCACGTTTCATCATTGGCAGCATGTGTCAGAGATTGCGTAATATTCTATGACGTTTATTTTGTGAACACATGGAATACGAATGAGACGAGCGTAGAGTTTTCATATGGCAGCGTTTTTGTAATAAAGTTTGTGTTATTTATATTTTAATGAGTCTGAACCACGCATGAGTTAAGCCTTGAACCTTGGAGAAAGGAGTCCTTTGAGAGTTTAATCTAAATATTTTACATGGTCCTTCCGAGCCGGATATTACAAAATAATACGTGAGTTTATACATCTGAATTTGAGCCGCCATATTGAAAAGATTCTGATACATAAATCCTGAACAATGGCCGAAAAAGAAGAGTTGACTCGAAAGAAAAGATGTCGAAACGGACATAGAACCTCAGCGAAACGAATTATGGCGTCTATAGGCGAAACTCTTATGAGTGTGGCGGAGAAATCGCAGTTAACTCCGCATATTGCGAAGTTAAAACAACAAAAGTCAACACTCGAAGCGAAGTTGAAATCACTCCGATAGCAAGATGAAGCTATTTTGGCGCTGGTAAGTGTAGAGGACATAGAGTTAGAGATTGAGCAAGGGGATATTTCACGAGAGAAAATCGAGTCTGTTATTATTGAAGTACAAATGGCTTTAGATGAATATGAGAAATCAAGTACTACACAATTGAATACTGAAAACAAGGTCATAACCCCAGTTACCCCTACGCAACCCACTACATCCATAACAGGGAATAATTCAGAAACTGCCAGTAACCATGGTGACAACAGTATACAAGCTGACCCTTCAAATTTCATGAATAATTACACCAAAATACCCACAGTAAAGTTGCCAAAGTTAAATCTTAGGGCATTTCGGGGAGATCCCACATCTTGGGCGACATTCTGGGATACTTTTGAGTCGTCAATTCACAACAATCCCACACTATCAAGTATTGATAAATTTAATTACCTCTCGTCACTTGTGGAAGGAACAGCAGCAGATGCAATTGCAGGATTAACCTTAACCACTCTAAATTATGAAGAAGCCATCAAGATATTGAAGAAGCGGTTTGGTAACAAACAGCTTGCAATCAATAAACACATGGATATTCTGTTAAATCTAGAGCCAGTTACTTCTCCACATAACTTAAAGGGACTGAGAACACTTTATGACACTGTAGAATCTCATATCAGAGCTTTGAAATCACTTGGGGTACAGGCAGAAACATATGGCAATCTATTATGCTCAATGTTACTCAATAAGTTACCTCAGGAATTGTGCATAATAGTGAGTCGAGAAGTACAAGGAGATGTTTGGGAATTGGGACACTTGCTTGAGTTGATTGAGAAGGAGCTAGAGGCCCGAGAAAGAGCAACTGCAAATACCAACAGGGAGACTTGGCCCCATTACCAAACAAAGAAATTTTCCAAACCACAACCCTCAATTTCAACCTTGCAGACAGGGGGTACATCACCGACATGCACCTACTGTCAGCAGTCACATACCTCAAATAGTTGCACCAATGTCTTTAACATCACAGCACGAATTGACATTATAAAGCGAAGTGGACGGTGTTTTCTCTGCTTGAGAAAAAATCATTTAAGTCGTGATTGCAACTCTAAGTCAAGATGTCATAAATGCAATGGTAAACACCACATAAGTATATGCACCAAGAATAGCAGTCATAACCATGCCCAGAAGACCCCATCCGATACAGAGCTTAAGCAAGAACAGCATGAACAAACCTCTGAGAGCAAAATCTCAAGCGACAAACCCAGTAGATCAAATCAATCAGGGAATAGTGGCACAAAATCATTGTTTACAAGTACCAAGACCCCAATACTTCTTCAAACTGCAAAGGCAACAATCCTTCCTGTGAGTAGAAATGGTAAGAGTGGGAACGTGAGAATTATCCTAGATGGCGGAAGCCAGAGGTCCTACATCACCAGTCGGACACAAGATTTACTAAGCCTACCCACTGAGCGAACTGAAACAATGTCAATAAAAACTTTCGGTTCTGGAGAAGAAAATCTAACCACCTGTGATTCAGTCAATTTTATTCTAGAAAGTCACACTGATAAGGTACAGTTGTCCTTGTCAGCCTTTGTTGTACCTACCATATGTGAACCACTGCAATACCAACTTGTCTCACAATCCCGCCACAACTACCCTCACTTACATGACCTAGTATTAGCTGATGATTCAATGGGAGAACTTGACTCGGAAGTGGACATACTTATCGGTTGTGATCAGTATTGGGACATAGTGACAGGAGAGATTCGAAAGGGAACAAATGGTCCGACAGCTATCAACACCAACCTTGGATGGGTCCTGTCCGGACCAGTCGAGAACCATTCACAACAGAGATTGGAAGCATCTGTAAACATGTCATCCA
>CACRXK020017386.1:0-10676 GCA_902702795.2 Paramuricea clavata
CCCCCCCCCCCCCCCAATTCAAGCACAGAACAGCGAAAATTTAGTTGTCTCGAGCTGGATTCGAACTCTTCGGGTATCTGGACCGGTGCTCTACTCATTGAGCTATCGGGTCAACGATTCGCAGCCAACCAGGCGCTATTAAGGGGAGGGGGGAGAAGCTAGTGGGTGAAGGTGAAGGCGAGAGAAAGAGGGCCAGGTTTCGCCCCTCCCAGTTTTCCTCGCTCTCTTTCTCTCGCCTTCGCCTCCCACTAGGTGACATGCTATTAATTGTACCAATTCAATAGTTTCATCGTTTCTACACTACAGGCACTATCACATGTGTACTCCTGGCGCGGCAAGTCTAATATAACAGTAGGAAAACTCCTCATTGACTTGTGGAGGAAAGATGAGATGTCACTGGGTGTTGCAAGAACTCCGCAGTGGCTTATTAAAGGTGACAAAAGTGGCTTATAAATGTTATATAGATGCTACAGACTTATCTAAATAATAGCATAAATATTTGGGTCCAGAAATTGAGCATTTCATACACAAATTATATTTAAGTCATGGAGACTAAGTTTTGGCAACCATTTGAAGTACATTGTTTATTTGTATTACATTATTTTTCTGTGTTGCTGTTGTGTACTCAGATGAATATGATGGTTGTGATGTTACTCTGAGTGTATATCCACACCGGACGAGCTTGAAAAATATGCCCGGCCACGGTGGGAATCGAACCTACGACCTTTGGAATACTAGCCCAATGCTCTGCCAACTGAGCTACGTGGTCTGGTCGGTTCGAGTAAGTGATATTTCGGAACAGAATCTAGTTCCTTCGATACCAGAGTAATCTAGTAATATGATTTTTTTTAGTAATACGATTTTTTCTAGTAATATGATTTTTCAGCAACACAGAAAAAATCATATTACTAGATTACACCGGTATCGAAGGAACTAGATTCTGTTCCGAAATATCACTTACTCGAACCGTCCTGACCGCGTAGCTCAGTTGGCAGAGCATTGGGCTAGTATTCCAAAGGTCGTAGGTTCGAATCCCACCGTGGTCTGGCATATTTTTTAACTCGCCCGGTGTGGATATACACTCAGAGTAACATCACAAACATCATATTCACCTGAGTACACAACAGCAACACAGAAAAAATCATATTACTTGATTACACTGGTATCGAAGGAACTAGATTCTGTTCCGAAATATCACTTACTCCAACCGCCCTGACCGCGTAGCTCAGTTGGCAGAGCATTGGGCTAGTATTCCAAAGGTCGTAGGTTCGATTCCCACCGTGGCCGGGCATATTTTTCAAGCTCGTCCGGTGTGGATATACACTCAGAGTAACATCACAAACATAACATTGTATTACATTGTTTATTACATTATTCGTTTAGATTTGCATAAACCATTAATGGGTAAAGTTCAGATGGGATGTGTGAGTTCTATCCCACTGCCAGCGGATGTCGCATCACCAGCCATAGTAGAAGTCTCGGAAAATATTCGTGCAAAAATATACACGATTTTCTCTAAGCTTGGTGAGTAATATCACAATAAAGCGTCATGTTAATGTTAGCAATTTGAAAGATTGGCCTTCTGACCTCTGATGGTTTATAATTTGTTTGGTATTTTAGGTTTCAATGATATTGCTGGATTATCGACCATGGACTATGTAACACTTGCTGTCATTGAAAATTATTTCGAATTCAAGGTCAGTCACCACTCACAACAGGACAAGTATAGTCTGCGATGCAGACGCATATTCCTTTTCCCACTGGAATGTAAGTTGCGGCGGAATGTGCGTCGACACCACAGACTACAGGATAATAATAATAATAAACTTTATTTTGATGGGGGTAAATATACATTTTTACCTGAAAAGGTATTCTACCAAATGGCCTTCAATAAAATTAAGATGAGCTATTTTACAATATATACAAAGAAGCTAAACTAGTTGTATTAGACACAGCACATGGGACTATAGCACCAAATACAGAAATAACTATATTATTAAGCATACATAATGTTTTTTTTTCAATTTTTGACAATATGAGGATAGGCCGGTTTCACCGTTTTGATTTTTACCATGACGATTTGAAAACTGCAAAAATTGTACAAAATTTGGCTAAAACATAATTGTGAGGGACTTATCAATTTCCATAGTTTCCATAGTAATACCATTTTTAGAAATTTTAATTTTGAATGACTTCGAGATCTGTTTTTAATGAAAAATGTTCCGAACCGAAATGAACTGAGAAGACCTGTTCATATACTTTTTTTGCCGACAAGGATAAAACTGGTGCCCGGACCAAAGTATAGGTACTGGTAAAGAGTTATGCGTATAAACAACGGTATAACTGCAAAACAATGATATGAATTTTTTATTCCCAGATGTTTGAAGTATGGCAAGAAGTATCTGTTGAACTGGAACGTGAAAATGTCCGCCCTGTTTCTCCTGACCTTGATTGTCTTACTGAGATGAAGAGAATGTTTGAAGAACGAACAGCAAGTATTATTTCATCTCAAAGAGAACTTTTACAGAATCAGACACAGCAAGACCTCACTGAGGAACAGGCTTGCTACAGCAAGGTAAACATTGTGTGCCTTCAAATTGTCCCAACCCGACCATTTTCACCTCTTAGAAGAATGCGTTAAAAGTTTTGAATTTGTATAGGTACAGTAGAATTAATTAAGGATTTAACAGTGATGTTTGAAACTTTGGCCAAAATTGCACGAGCCGCCGGTACTAATTTCGGATACTCCTTTACTTTCAAAACCCACTGTACTTCCATTTCTTTTACTTGCTAGCTAGCATTAATTCTGGATACTCACTGCGCTCAGTCCAAAGTATTTATGTCGAAGTTTACTTGATAAGCTCATGAAATTGTAAAAGAAAATAAATAATTTACACTCCTGATGAACCGCCATTTTGAAATTTTTTGCTCAAATTTTCCCCAGCTCCACTCTTGATTTATTGATTGTTCTGGGGCTGGTTATCGTAATGCTATAGGTTAACGAAAAACCTTAAAGCAATATTCCCAAAATAGATATGGAAGTATTTTTTCAGAAATCTTTTCGGGATCAATAGAAGTTTATTTTCTAAAGTTTTGATATATCACTGAAGTGTTCATTTATCTGAATAACTTCTATATTGAAAGCATACTTTTTCTTACTTTGGATGGTAGAGTTTCAAGACTTGTTTACATATCGTAGTTCGTATTTATAAAAAAAAATGTTTGTGTCAAAGTTTGAGACATGGCACCACTGTGATGCCACAGAAACTTTTACAGTTTGAATTGATGATTAACCCTTTGCGAATATATTTTCTTTAGATTATTGAAAATCATAAACAACGAGAAAAAGCTTTCAACGACTTTTATGACTACGTTAACAGAACATCAGATTACAGCGTGCTCAAGGTATTTGTCTATATATTTCATGCATATTAAATGTTTTTAGTAAAAATGCAACACAGTGATAATGCACATGTCCCATATTTAAAACTATACCGCGTAAATCCCCTAAGAAGCGTAAAGCCTGGTTCACATATTCCTGCGGTATTGTATAGCTGGCCACTGTACTTGTGCATGGTAGTAACTCGCAAGCTTAGTGCTTTCATCCAGCATTGCAAAAGAACCTTTAAGAACACTCATCGCCGATTCGTGGCCGGTATCACAGGCAGTCACCATTTCTATCGCCGGTATGCCGTGAAAGTTAACTCGAGGTCAACTTTCCTGGCATTTTGGCGGAAAGACGGGGGTGTACTGTGTCGTGCCTGCGACAATTTTCGATATGTAGGTGGGAATTCTAAAAATCAGAAAAACGCTTTTCCGACGCACCAGCTCAATATATCCCACAACACATTGGGAAGGGCTGAAAAAGTCGGAGGAATGTCAAGTGGTGGGCAATCAGGATTTTGGCGGGAATTGATAACGAGTTGTCGCCGAGGCATAACCATCTATGGGCATAACGCAGGCAGTGCATAGTTTTACGACATATTAGATTAAGGTTGGGACTAGGGCAAGGATTAGGGTTAGGATTATGCTTAGTATTAGAATTCGCATTCATAGGGTAAGGCTTAGGTTGGCATTAGGGGGCTTTCCATTAACACGGCCAGACCGGTCAGAACGGTCAAATTGTTGAATGGAACACAAAACGTTTGGGCTTTGGACGAATCTAATCTGACCGGAAAATTTAGATAAAATTAAAATGAGGTCCATTTCGCTAGATATTTGAGAAACGTAGACGAGATTTTTCCAATGATACAGAGACAAAAATTCGGATCTGACCGGTCAGGCCATTAAATGGAAAGCGCCCTTAGATTAGCATGGGACTTAGTTATGATTGGGATAAGGCTTATGGTTTAGGGATTAGATATATGGAAATTGATCGGATGGTTTACTTGATTAGGCAAGTAAAGAAAAACAACTGACGGATATTGAATCATCTCGACTTTATACTACCACTGAAGATGAAGAGTAAGTATATATGTTTCATTCATTTTCTCGATGGAGAACTGATCAGCTAACGTATCTTTATTCCCATTGTCATGAATCCGATGCCTACATTACCAAACCACTTGTAACCATGAGAGTTATTGAAATTAGCGTGGTTGGTAACGCATAAGCATCCACTAGCTGTTCAGGTCTGTTATTGCATCGTAGAATAATGCAGTTTACATGAACATTCAGTTCCAGTGTGAGGCGGAGCTACTCTAAAACTTTTTGTGTTCTTATTACAGGGATGAAGTTCTAACAACCCTGCAATCTAACATCACAACTACAGTGAGTATGCAATCATGTTTGTTCAGCGGCATACCTCACAACATACCAACCTCGTACCTAGGATCTTTGGGAACGAGGTTGACAACATACTTGTATGCATGTTGAGAATCGTGATTAATAATTGTTCAACGAAATTGTCCTTCAGAAGACTGTTGATAAATTTTTGGTAGTCGAATGAAGTCTCTCTAAAGGCGGTTTTCCAGTACGCAATTGTTTCCGCTCGAAAATTATAGTATAAATTGAAATTATTGAACAGAACAATAATCAATCAAACAGTCTTTTGCGCATGTCAAATTTCAGTTCACTGGAATATATTCACGTACTGGAAATTCGTTTTTGATTTGTTTATTTCCTCAACATTTGGTCGATCTCTAACATCAGAAATTATAGGTTGATCAAAACTGATCATGGTCATGGAGCGAAACTTGATTTCCGAAAGAAAGACAAATATCCGAAATTGATTCCATGTTACGACATCAATATTTTAACAATTTGTTCAAATATCCCAATTGACGTGATTTTTATTTTAGACGTTTTGTGGACGTTTGGTGGATATTACGAGCGATATATCGACAGGAAAGAGTTCGCAGTTACAGTCAAAACATTTGGTAAACAGAACTATCAGTGAGAGATAATATTTTTCTGATGGTAAGACTATTTAAGAGTGAAATGAAAATGTGGAAATTGGGGTAGGATTGTTTCTTGACACGTTTGTATATAGTTGTATATATTTATAAATAAGGTTGTAAATGCAAGCAATATGTGTAAAATGTTATTACAGTCGATTTCACGTGACTTAATTTTGGTGCTTTACATTGACTGCGAGGTTCCGGGCTCTGACGAGGAATTTTAGATCCCCCCCTAACCCTAACCCCCCTGAATTGAGTTGTCATCGTGTGACCCTGATACAACAGTATGATTGGCTTATAAATCTTGAATTTTTGATGACTGAGATTATAAAAAAAATTCAATACCTATTTCCATGGTCGTGAAAAGGGATGGACTAGAGGCAGATTTTCAAGATGGCCATCAGTTTTTAAGATCATTAAAACGTAAAAGAATCAACAACCAAACACTTGCAACAATACTAAACCTTACCCCACACCTAACCCTAACCCCCACACTGACCCTAATACTAACGCAAACTCTTATTTCAATGTTGGAACCATCTCGTAAACTACCTCTCGTCCATCCCTTTTAGACATTACCCTATTTGGTCATTTCCATAGCTTCCATAATATGAAGAAGATATATCAATGCATACATTAAAATCAAGGTTACTTACATTATCGTAAATAAGTTACACAATTGCACAAGAAAACGTGTCAAATAGGAGTATAAACTGATATATCTATATAGTCTATATGCAATTCAAAGCAAACTTTCTCAAATAAAAAAGTGTTGTGCAATTATTATATATAAAAAGTGTTTGTGCAACTCGGTGAAAATTACATATCTGTTTTGACAGAAGGTGCACGAGTCAAACGCAGTAGCTGTATAATAACTTTATTAGCATGACCAACAGTTACAGGTATTGCTAAAGCTTTAACTACAATAACTAAACATACAAACTAAAGGTAACTACTATAGGCTAAATACGACCTATTACAAGATTACAATAAGGTAAAGAAGCTATTTACAAGATAGCAGTCAAATACGATAATATTGAACTTTAGTGTTCAGCATCCCTGGTTTCAAGGCGTTTATCTCTTAGCTCGAAACAGGAAAGAACAAACTTGGATAGTTTTAGAATCGTTTCATTTTCAGTTGACTTTAATATGTCAACTGATAGATTTTGTTCTCTTTGGTATGTATTGTTGGCGAGAACAGTGAGGAAGTCTTGCCTAATATTGTCGTAGGCATCACATGAAATAAGAAAGTGTTCCTCATTTTCTATTTCGTTTGATTTACAAAGCTTACATATCGTTCTTTTCGGGAAATGTTGTGGTATCTACCACATTCAATCATTAATTTGTGATTGCTTATTTGGAATCGAGTCAATGATCTCCTCTGGTTTGTGTTTCTTATTACGGTAAATAAAAGGACATTTTATAAAAGGACATTTTATTATTCGAGTATAGGTCTTTTGATATTAAGAAAGTAAAACTTTACTGCCTGACATTCCCCCCATTTTACATTTCCAATTACGAAATGTTGCCAATTACGAAATTTCGTCGTTTAGTTTCGTTTAGTGGTAAAATTATTCTTGCATGACCTTTACCTTGGACTACGTCGCTACCTTGTTGATGTTGTTGATGTTGAAATCAAGAAGCTACACGGAAACGTTTGTTTGTATTGGTTAAAATAATAAAATGAAAACATTGCATAGTAGCAAGTTTAAACATATTTCAATGTTATCACAAAAGGTGTTATCTTGCAGCAGCATTGTGTTTCCACTTGCCAATATATACAAGTTCAGTTTTGAGCATTAATAGCAGTGCTCGATGTTCGTAACAGCGAATGGATACTGTCAGATATGGTGGTTTTGAATGCATTTCGAAATCTCTTCATTCGGAAAGCATACACGATGAAATTTAGAGCTGAATTACTAATTGCCATTGTTCGAACCCAGTTATAACCCTCGCCGCTATTAGTGGAAGGTTGCGAGATACGATAATAAAAGAATGGTCCCCACATTATTGTAAAGATACCAATAATTAATGCCATAGTTGAAGTGACCGCCTTCTCAGCATGTCGTGTCGACCTAGTATCTTCTCCATGAGGTATGCTAGTTGATCTTTCCATCTTCCTACTTTGTCTGCGTAACTGAAGCAGAATTATAAGATAACATGCTGCTATATAGATGTACCCGAGCACAAATAATATTGCAGAAAAATAAGATGTAGCTTTCTTGCTCACTGCGACACGCAGGATAGTGTAGATCAAAGGAAGTATCACGCTGATACTAATGAAAACCACAAACCTTCGTTTGGGATGAAAGTTTTTATACAGGATTGGTTTTAAGACTGCAAGTAGACGTTCCGTTGTAATGAACAGTAAAATAAGAAAAGAAGCTGCAGCAGAGAAATTTCCTACACTTCGAAACACTGTTTCCAATGTTTTGTTGCACTCCCCCTTGCTTTCTTGGATTACCATGACAATTAACAAAGGCTGTACTATGGCGCTCGTGAGAAAATCAGCGATAGCTAATGCAACCAAATAAAGATTACTTAATGTATGAAGTTCCATGGTTCTGTACACAGCTACCAACACCAGACTGTTACCAATAATACCCAACACACAAAATATTGCATTGATTGTTGCTATAGCGACGGATGACGAATAAGGAAGATCGCAAAAAGTTGAATTTGAGTCCACCATGGCTGCAAATATGCAATGTATAAATTAATTTTTAGCGAGGAATGATAAATGTACAAATGAAGTTTTGATTTAGAATTGGGAATTTCCATTGTATGAATCTCGAATGTATAACATGACAATTTCAGTACTTGGGGTATAGTTTCGCGCATAATTATATCCACTCTGCTTAAACCTCCGCAAGATCAAGTATAAATAACTTAGTTAATTAGTTGGTAAGCCACGAGTACTAAAAACGAAAGCATTATGTCATTAAAAATTTCCAAGAGCTTGGTATTACATTATACTGCATATCTTCGCGTTAAATCTTAACTTCTTCTTTGCTACTTTACCAAACTCGAACCAAACCCACGATTCCCTAACAATATAATATTGATAAAGATGCAACTACCTGAAAAATATAAGGAGAATTTCGACTTTTGTAGCGAAGGCCCTTCGTCTGGAGGTATTAGCGCTAGTAACTCCAGACAAAGGGCCTTCGCTCGAAACGTCGAAATTCTCCTTATAGTTTTCAGGTAGTTGCATCATCCCTACCAACGAAAGCATGTTCATATTAACTGATACAGACAGTTTAACATTGATAAGCTATTTTTACATTTCATGAATGGGTGACCACAATAGAAGTGAAAATAATAATACTAACCTTAGTCCTTTAATGAATACACTTTAGATTCGAGAATAATCTTAACTGGTACCAACCACTTCAATCTTATACTGTATCTCGGTGTGTTGACTTGTAATAGCACCAATCGTTTCCAGTCGTGCGAAGTTATAGTTCCAATGTTCTTTGTACAACTGGTCTCCGAACAAAATGCCGTACGTTGGCAGTACAAGTTCTATCTATACCCAAAATGAAAGTACTCTGTGTTTCTGAAAGCGAAAATGTTCACTCTGAGTGCGTTGTTTCTAAGTGACCAACCATGCAACAAAGACTTTGACCGCGGTTTTGACCTTCTGACTAATGATGCATTACCAGCATGACGTAATTGTTTAAATTTCCCAATTTTTGACATTCCGTCTAAACATCAAATCTTTCCCTCAAAGCAAAGGTCAAAATACACTTCTCACACACCGCTCGGAGCTCCTGCAACATCAGCCGTAACAACACCACACGATAATGTCCTATTTCTATCGGCCCCCCAGCAGTGTGTGAGAAAACATTTTCCGTTTCTTTCGTGCCTTGGCCAGCGGAAAATAACACTTTATTAATGATGTATTTAACCGGGGTACAACAGGATATTTTCCCGCTAGTGAGTTATAAAATATCTTAATTGCCTTTGTAAGCAAGGAAACTGCACGAGAGGCTTCATCTCTTTATAAAGTAAAAGTTGATGGCATTTCGTGTAACCAACCAAAGCCGGGAACGTCGTGCTATAAACATAATTACTTTGTTTTATTAAACTTTGTTTTATTAAAAACTCCCATCACGTATGTCATCCACTGATTTGCCAAATCAGCAAGTTCCTTTATTGTTAAAATCATTCACATTAAAGAGTTCTATTCATGAAATATAATTGTTTTGTGAATGTTTTTGTTTAAAACACCAGTGAAGATTACATTCAAACATTGATGAAATCGGGGTAACAGATCAAACGATTTGCTAGATATTACAAGGGAAAATGATGCATGGAATTTAGATCACTGGTAATGGGATTTACACCAACAATCTTTGTCGGTAAAAAGCGTTTCAGCAGCATTTCCTGTTGAGTATTTTCCTTCTTTGTTATTAGATACTGTATTCTTTTCGTAAAAGTGGAAAAACTTTCTAAATTTTTTAGTCCATTTTGAGCGTTTAACATTCACTTGTTGCCCGGCGGGATACATTTAAATCCATGTGACCACAAATTAGCCAATTATCACTACTGAGACCGAGGGAAACAGTGTGTTTTGTGGACCCGAGACCGTCGATGTTTTGCTCTCAACCAATAAAACACTAGAAAAATGCGACTTTGACTATTGATATATAATAATCACGTTTAGCTTAAGTCTAGGACCTGTATATGAGTTTGTATGCATTTCATTTAGCACAGGTAATCTCAACTGTTTTAGGGTAAAATGACCATGGCGGTCAACATGGCATATGTGCCAAAAGCTGAATCCGGGACGAAAGTGCTGAAAATGACCCCGCCCTTAAACGGCAGTGTCGACATAGCTCTAACTTCAGAAAACAAAAAGCGATAGTCTTTCTGAAGTGCTTATAGTGTTTAGAAGGGTTGCTTTTAGGGGTGGTCATTGGAAGAAAAATTTGTCTAAGTATAATATTTTACAAGAAAATGACCATGCACCACCCCAGGTAAATTGCTGATTATGCATAAAATAACTAATATGCCAGGCAGAAATTAAATATTCTTATTTCCTAAAAAAAATTATCATGGCGTTAAAAGCTATGCTTAATTTAATATAAATATTGTTGATTTCATAAGGATTGTCATTGTTTTCTTTAAATATAATACATTTTATTTAACTTACCCCCCACGAAAACGCGATTTCAGCCATATTTTGCCGTCTTGTTTCCTTTTTATCGCCGAATCACGCAAATATCATCCAGTTATTGTACTTTTACATAATCATAAATGGCTGAAGAAGAT
>CACRXK020017387.1:0-10675 GCA_902702795.2 Paramuricea clavata
TGCTTTTACACACACTACAATCAAAACATTACAAAAGTTAATAATTACACTGACAATGTACCGTATACTATACATGTACCAGTTGTTCCACTCTGTCCCTAACACGCTATAGCTATATATTTCGTACGATAAAACTCAATTGCAAACTCAAATTGTTCAAATTAATAGAAGTTAAAAAGAACTTCCCTCCGGCATTTCTAGCCGTGCTCTCTTCCTTTCCATATGTTTATGCTGCATCTCTTCCCTCGTAGAATTTCTCTTCTCAGCCATCGGCATCGGGTCTTCACTCGCACTGTTAACTTTGCAGCCCCTGCTAACGCGACAATCCAAAGATTTTGATATTTCAATCAGTTTTGTTTTAATATCGGGTCTTTCATATTTCTGCAACGATCTTATGTCGCGATGACCAGTCCATCCTCATGTTTTGCGGTATAAAGATATCTTCGTCGCTGTTTGTGTCGTTCATAGTTTAACCACCGCTCATTCTCCATGCATGCATACATACATAACTGAAGAAAATGGTTCATCTACATGTCTAGCTAAATTTCTATATGAATTTACAGTATGCTGTACGAACAATAATTTAGAATATTAATTCATTTCCCTAGTTAATTAACAAAATATGACTGCTATAAGTGTTTACGAAGTACACAAATCATATAGAATGCTTTAACGTATACAGACAAAAGAAAATTTATAAAGCGTGACTTTCCTTAATTTTCTTTTGTTTTACCTTAACCTATTCGTAGAGCCTTGTGCATGCACTTGATCATTCAGTGCATGATCTGCATTGCCTTGTTCTGCCTACATGCATGTAGCTTTGAATTCCTTAATGAGTAGTGGGTGTAAATATGATCACATTTTTTTGAAATCCTTACAAACTTGAACTAATTCAAGTTTAAACTTTTTGTGTTATGCAATGCAGTCTTCCAGGTTCCGAAGTGCTTTTATCAAAATCTTGAAGATGAAGAAGAAAAATTATCAACACCATGAAACATTTCTCCTTAACGTGAATGTGAACTAAGATACTTTTTAGAACGACTGAGCAAATATAAGTAGTGCAAATGTAAGAAATTGTTGAGAAACGAGACGTGGGTAATAAAACACAATAGTACAAGAAAATATTAAGTTGTCTATTGAAAACTTACAGCGCAGTGTATCATATATTTAGGAAGAAAATGTTCGTTAATTTGGCTTGTGCCCTATGCTGAAATGGGATCTGTTTTCATATATGGTGGGTTTCAAATGTTGTGTCTAATTTTGGGTTTTTTTTGACCTTGGCTTATGGCCTAATCCAAATAAGCTGGAACAATGATAAAGGTCAGTTACAGCGGTTTTCTTAAATGATCTTTAAAGGCAATGTTCAGCCTTTTGAATGATGGTTATTATTAGGCGCATTACAACCTTTTAAATTAATTGAAAAAACTAACTAGGAAAATCAGTTCAGTATAATTCAAGATAACTAAAAAAAATTTGATGATTTTAACATTAAAAATGCTAAAAAATGTTAAAAACATTGATATCACTGATTTTAAATTATGCTCAATTGATTTTGCTAGTTAGTTTGTCAATTAAAAGGGTTGTAATGCGCCTTAAAACCCACCAGTCAAAAAGCTAAACTGTGCCTTTAAGCCTTGTTCACATACACCTGCGATATGTCAGTGGGCTATTGTCGTTAGCAGTTCAAACAAATAATTCACAAAAGAATGTACGCATCACAGCTATGAAGAATGATTGCGCAGGTATACCGAAGGCATAGGCTTAAGGCCCTTATTATATGAAGGCGAGTTATACCCGGCTAAGCGAGTTGAAAAGCACATAAGATCAAGGGCACAGGCTCATTAGTCTTTCATTGTAATTATGCAGTTTTGAATTCGCTCAGCCGGGTAACTCGCCTCCATATAATCAGCCCCTAAGTCATTGTCAATAAGAGCCAAATTTAAACTAGGCTTTATAAACATTTCAGATTAACAATGATGTTTTCGCTTGTGTTTATGTCAATATCACTCACTTTATTGCATTGTTTCACTTTCGCCTTTCCTAAGGCCCATGTATGCTTTCATTGCAAGTGAGGAGTAGCAGAGTTTTATTTTATGCACAGGCGTATCCAAAAAGGTAATCCAAATTTAGCGTTCTCATGTACACATTCAATTCAATTTATGGATTTACTTTTTTCGTATTTATAAACTTCAGTGTTTCAGCTTTTGTTTAGTATGACACCAATTTTGTATCATTCCAAGCAAAATTGTCCAAATAGAAACCAATTGATAATTGCGGGTCGAAATAGATATTGCAAATGCATAGTTAATGTAGTACATAACAAAAAGCAATTAATCACTATTGTGCTTTGCTAAACAATAACCTTACAAATCCCACTTGTTAGGGCTTTTTTATCTAAAATTCACGAATAAGTTCCTTGTAGTTTTGCATGACGAATAATAACATCTGCACTGCTTCTGTTTTGTGGAACAATTGAAAGCTATACAAATTGCGGATTGAAAGCTGTATGCAAATAATAGTGATTTAAGTCGTGTTTCCACAAACCAAAACTGATTAAATTCACGACAAAATAAGATAATCATATAGTTTCTCACCGAATTCCCAGTGCGACCCAATTTTGTAGGATATTTATTTTTGGTAAAATTTCGTTACCAAACTCAGTTAGATACAATTGCTGTTGTTGATGAGCACGTTCATGGACGTTGTCGTTGTAAGTTGTAGTAATTAATGATTGTAGATTTTGACTTCTGTTAAAACTACACCACCGAAAAAAGGCGCTTGAAGAGTTAAGCTTGGTTTCCATATGGTCGTAACTGTCGCGAACGTGTTGTAACTGTCTTCAGAGTATAGTGTTCGCGACCAAATGGAAGCATGAAGAAAAGTCTTGTCGCGACACGCTGCCGGCAGTTCACGACAGTCACAACAGTGTCGTCGAGTTAGGCTCGAGTTCAAAAACGGTGTGTAATGGTTATGTTTTAATGGAAACAGAAAAACGACAGCGTGACAACAGTTTTGCGGCAATCAAGGGGGAGGGCAAAGGTCGCCTTTGGGGGGACCGCGTTTGTCTTTTTAAAACTGCCGCCAACTGCTTGTACGATCCCTGGGTACGAAATTAACTCACGACAGTGCACGGCAGTTACAACCATATGCGAACCACGTTTATATAATAACTACAGTGAAACACGCAATTTGATTGGTCAACAGCCGTGCAGGATCAGACAGTCCTGCACGGGAAATTCTGAACAGAAATTCTTGCACATAATTTTACAAGTAAACTCCCATTGTAAAGTTTCATTGTACCATACCTTTCGACTTTGAAGTAAGTTTGCAATTATTGAGTCGTTGGTTTAGTTGTATGAACAAATTTCTGATCGATACTTTGCTGTTCAGCAAGTAGCAACGCGTAGCGTTGAAATTCATCAGACCATGGCAAGTACAACATCTCTGATCTCTCGCTTCAAAGTTCAAACGCTTCGCAATCTTCAAGTATTCAGGTCGAGAATCTTCAAAACTACTTTGGCTCTCTGTTTAGCGGGTTTTCCATTTCAAATTTCGTATATTTTATCGAAAGAGTCTCTGTATTTTCGCTGTATATTTTCGCGAATTTGCGATTAAATTCTGTTCACATTTGTTGTTGTTTTCAATAGCGTGGAGTAGCGATTCTCCGATTGGTTAATTCACGATTGTTGTGAGAACTGCACATTTCATCAGTAATTTTAATCAAGTTAACCGTCGTTTCACTGTAGTAATTTTATAAAACAATTACCAAATGGTTTTCCCGTGCAGGATAGCATCATCCATGCACTTGGGATGTTGCTCGACTTTCGGAAAGCGTAAAAATACACTCGCCTACGGCTCTTGTATTTTCACGCTTTCCGAAAATCTCGCAACATCCCGCGTGCATGGATCACGCAATCCTGCACGGAAAACCATTCGGTATTCCTTTAATAAAAGTCATTCACGACAAACATTTGATGACACGTTGGCGACACGTTCACGACAGTTACGACCATATGGAAACCAGACTTAAGGATGTACAAAGGCCTTCGCTAGAAACGTCGAAATTCTCCTAATATTTTTCAGGTAGTTGAATCCCTACCAACGAAAACTTGTTCATGTCACTTATATAGGTACTACCTACACTGGCACAGACATTTCAAGATTATACCACTGGAGCGCAATGTGAAAGAGATTTATTTATTTATTATTTATTTATTAACTTTACAATCATACAAAAAATTATAACAATGATTGAAAGTATGGTCAACAGGACATGAATCCCATGTGAAGACCAACCTGATACAATACAATAAGGGACAGTTCATTATTTATACCAGGGGTTGGTACCGAAGAGATATGGGTTGGGTAATCAGGTTTTTAACTAGCTCATGGGTTGGGTAAAAAATTACCATGCATTGGAAAATATAAAGAAAAAATGTGTACAATACGTTCTGTACAAAAATAGACCATCAGTGATTGAGGAAGAACTCCATCATTGATCAGCAGAAACGTGATTGCTTTTTCACACTCAGTGAGTTTGTGTGCTTTTAGAATTTAAGCAACTTCATTTCTGTAACCATAATCTTGTGTGTTTAATTATTATGAAGTACAGCAACACATGGGTTGGGTAAACATTATTTTGACCATTGTTGAGGTTGGGTAAATGAAAGATTTACAGTGTTTCTCGCTTCTCTTCGGTACCAACCTCAGGTATAAATAATGAACGGTCCCTAAGTAGACATACATTAAAGACAAGGACTAGGATCGGGGTTTAGTTTAAGGTAAGGTTTAGGGAAAGTTTAGACTTCTCACAAGTGCCTGGCTGTTGATTCTTTCGCGTTTTTACGATCTTCAGAAATATCCGCCATCTTGAAGACTTCCTTCGAGTAGGGTGGTTTTGGTAGCCGGGCCATTTTGCCAGGCGGGGGGTTTTGGTAATTTTTTGCACGTTTTAGTAATTTTCATTACCTGGAGCGGTCGAGCGGTCCGGAAATACGGTAGTAGTATTTCCCTTGGTCCACACACACTGAATATTCATGAAATTAACAACAAGGCTACGAAGCATGGGTGAACAACAAATGGGAACCTATTCAATATTTACCTTGAACACGCCGACACGTTGCGACTATTTAGGATATAAATCGATAAAAATCGAAAGCATTTTGTCAATAAAAATCGATGAGCCCTTCCAAAAAACCTTTACATTTTTCGTTTTCCTAACCAAGTAACTTAGTATATGGTTTTGGGATTGCATCTCAAATTTTTGATTCTCCAATCTCAGTGACATAAAATAATATGCGATGTAAAAAGTCTCCAACCGTTGATAAGTTGAATGTCTAAGCTTTAAAATTAATGTAAACTCCCGTTCCAAGGCTATATACAGACCCAATTTCGTCTACTGTATAGACCCATTGCACATGACGTCACAGGGCCAGAGACGATGCATCTGGAGGACAAATTAGCAATCTATGCATAATATAACTTTTGTAAACAAAGCAAATTTTGCAAAACTTTATAATAATTTTGTATTAAAATGGTTCATCTTTGCGCTGTATGTGGTGTTGTACCCGAACAGATATTGTTAGGGAGCATCTGGAGGACACTCTAAGGATTTGTGACGTCAGTGCAATGGGTCTATATCAGGCTGAATGTTTCGTCATGCAGCTAATGAAATCGAATGTCGAAATACACAGTATCAACATGAAATGCATCTTTCAATAGCATAATGCAATGATCAATGCAGTGTGTTAGATTTCCAAGCATTATGATAGGCAAGACAGAATATCAATTGGGAATACAAAATGCATTTAATGAAACGCTAAAATGCGTACGAGCATAAATGCTTATTACACTTGTTAATTTTGGCGGCAATAATCACCCCTCATGTGCATGGCAGCTGTGTTGTTTTGAGAGAGTACTACTTTTTCGTCTTAATTTTTCCTTCGCTAAAATTACTATAACTGTTCGGTCATTTTTAATTTAGGTAGAATATTTTAAAATAGCTTTACCATATAGTAATATCTCTTGTATGATCATGTCGTTTGAATTTCCAGAATCTGAACTTTCGAATTCGTAGATGCGTTTGCTTCGGCGGTGTTGAATTTGGGTAAGTGTGGATACTCGACATCTCAATTGTCCCTCTTGGATGACAGGCGTCAACGTCTAATAATTTTAGCATTCAAATATCGGCACATCATCCAAGCACTCGTACAGTTAAATATAACTGGCTTTTTGTAAGTTGTGAAAACATTTTATCTATTAAAGGAACACATTCAAATTAAGGTAGGATCAAATTTCGAACAACCTTTTAATGGTAGAGATAAACTATACTAGAAATTTAAATACTTATATATTTTATATATCAAATAATTTTTAAACATCTGTTCTATATTGCGCGTTTGAATCTTCGCGTAAACAGTAATAATGTCGTGGCGCATTTGTCTTTCAGCATTGTGACGATGATTTATATAACAGCATTAGATTGACGTTTTCTTATATTTCGCTGAGGTTTGAACGCGTTTAGTTTTGGCAAGTGCTTTCATCGCCATAACCTCGGCCGTAACAAAAAAACAAAAGTGCAAACATTGTTGACCATATATACACTTCAATACTGCTTCCATTTCTGAGCAAAACACCCATTTTCAAGAAGAAAAACTGCATTACAGCAACACAATTTTAAAATAAAGAAAAGATTAGAGGTATAGAATAATTCCAGCACTTAATAAACACATAGAAACGAAAAGCATACAGTCGTAAAGATCATTGAATTTCGCTAATGAAAACTCTGTATGCCTATTAATATCAGTCAGTCCAACTGTTTAGAAAGAGGATTGGCTCGAATAGAAACCAAAGTAATGAAGTTGTGAACAATATCTGCAGATTTCGGGTTTTCGTCTGAATAATGCACAAAATTCACTTGTTCAAAAACAAAACGTCATTTTCACGCCCTCGTCGACGTCACGTTTGTATTTCCTGCAGAAGCTGTCTAAAGCCTGGTTCACATATGCCTGCGGTATGCCTGCGACTGTATCATTATGCCTCTACTTGCCGCCGAAATACCGGCAAAGTTGAACTCAAGTCAACTTTCCCGGCCTACTGCCGATGTAACTGTGGCACTGGAGGCAATCGGCGAACAAATATTCACATAATTTACGTTTTAAGCTATCACCGGCATCGTCGCCGGTACGTCGCAGGCACGTCGCAGGCATATATGTGAACCAGGCTTAATAACCGCCAAGACACTTCGGTTTTATATATTAATCTGAGATAACTTCTACCTTTCTTATTAAAGCGTGGATGATTCTCTTATATATACCAAGCTTCCAGCAAAATATACTTAAGAAATAGGAAACATTTTCCGTGTTTCTATAGAGTTATAGAAACACGCGTGAGAGTTTGGGAGAAACGAGAAATTGGGTGCGAACACGAGCACGAAGTGCGAGTGTTTACACGCAATTTCGAGTTTCTCCCAAGCTTTCGCAAGTGTTTCTATAAACTTTATAGGAACACGGAAAAATGTTTTCTATTTCCTTTATTAAATAGCCTTTTACACCCGTTTTCAAAATTACGCGACCTCCCTGAAAAATACTCTTACTTCAAATGTCAGTTTTATGTCACAAAAACTGCTAAAAATAGCAAACGTATAAACAAACTGTCAAAAGACATTTTATAAACCGTATTTAATACCAAAACTGCACAAAAATGAGTTTGATAAATTAGATATACAAATTAACTGACGCACAATACAAACCATCACTACAGAAATATGTGCCGTGAATAACTTTTAAAGCTTGAAAAATAACAATTTATCCTGGAATTTAGCTGTCAGTATAAAACACGCGCGCTAAACTATAACGGTGATGTTATGATTTTGTTGTGCTTAAATTTTGCAATAATTCTCACTAAAATATCTTGAAAATCATTGTAAGCCTGTTTATACAAAGCATACAAAGCATATACATCGACAAGGAACCGCAAAACTCAAAGTTTAAACTTCGTGACCGAATGACATAAAACTGACATGTCAACTCTAGCATTTTCGTCCTTGGTCGCGTAATTTTGAAAACGGGTGTAAAAACAATAGAAAAGAGAAATTTATTGATTTTAATTGCTTTCATTCAAATATTATTTCCACGGCCTTAATATGCGTTCGCGTAAACAATAATTATAAAAGCATATATAGCGAAGTAAACAAGTATATCGCTGTCAAAACAACAGACAGCACTTAACAGGCTTACTTTACTAAGTATATAATTCACTCAAGGCAACAACGTAGGCTACATGCTTGCATGCAAAGAAAGCACTGTTTTAAATAGTTAGTGAACATTTAAACATGATTAAAAATTAAAGTAAACATGATTGAAAACCGGTCGCGAGGAAATATTTTTTAAAAAGACAAAGTAAAATTTAAATATCTTACCTTGGTAAACAGTCAAACAGATACAACATGTGCAATAATTATACTTTGTGCTTTAGGTCTTCGCTTTCTAAGTTAGCAAAGTGTTGCCTTTTGTTTGTAACGGTTCTTCGGCGTTACGGGACGTTTTCCAACTTTTGTCAAAATTAAATATTGTTTGTATTTTGCCTTTTGAACCCGCGTATATATATATATATATATATATATATATATATATATATATATATATATATATATATATATACAGTGTGTATCAAAATTCGAATCCAAATTTGACAGACTGCTGTTTATAAAATACTAAAGTAAACCATATAATTTTTATATGGCAATAAAGAATAGCCTATTAGGTTTCCGATTATATCGTTCTTATATCAATAAGATAAAAAATGACAAAGAAATCGTGTGTTAAAACTGGTTGCTCGAAATCAAATTTTTCCGCCGATGGGAATTCGAAGTGAGACGTACAAACAAAAGATAATGCAAATTTAATTAATCTACAAACTGTTATGTGGCAACATTTACATAAATTCGTGTTCATTTAAAGAGATTTAAGTTCCTATGCCTTCAATATGTTGAACGAGAAGAAATTCGCGTTAAATTTGCATTTTAGTTTTCACTGTGATGATTAGCATTTCAAAGCCTTGTGGGACTAACTTTGAAAGAAAAAATATCCAATTCCCATCGGCGGAAAATTGTGATTTTTTTGGACTTTTTTTGTCAAAGCAATACTCCTTCATTTTCCAACTAAATGACGCGTACAGCATGTCATTTGAAAGGTAAATAAATGAACTTAACAATGGTGTAAAAACCAACCGAATTTGTCAAATATATTCTGCGTTATTACACGCCAAATTTGGATTCGAATTATTTTGATACACACTGTATATCAGAAGTAGTTAAAGACTTTAATAATAATATTGTTCTGGTAAAATGATATATTAAATATAATTTGGTTTGTGGCTCCTATGGCGCGTCATCGGTGTCAAAAATGTTATTCTATTTTAAGATTAGATTTTCATTTTCAAATATCGTGTACTTCATATATAATCAGATTTCATATAACACTATAAATTTTGAATAACACGATTTTTCATATGACACTAATTTTGGATAACACACGATTTTTCATATAACAATTATGATCCTTTGCGAGCTTACGGGCTGCTAGAGCTTAAAATTTTTAGACTTTTTATACACGTTTTTATACATCGCTGAATTTAAAATCTAAATATTTCCCAAATGCTAAATTATGACATCTTCTCGTGGAAATATTAGTGGGAATACAGCTAGGGAACTTTTGAAAAATTGTGCTAGTAATCTTGCCGAAGGCGAAGCGTCGCCACTGTTATTAAACGAGGAAAATGCTCAGTGATGGTCAGTCAACCACTGTGAAGTACATGTACGCATGAGATTCAACATAATATTCGAAATGGTGTGAACTTACTCATTTCAATCACTCAGAAGTAACTAGGGATCCAAGGATAGTGCAATGTTTCTGAAAACTTGAAAAGTCATTACGGTAATATCAAATCTTTCAAACATATTGTTCATAGTTTTGCAATTCATTTGTCCAAACGATGCAAGGGAGCACGCCAGAAATATTTGTGTAAATTTATACTAACCTTTTAATTACATGTAAATGTTTTCAATTTTCATCAGCCGCCATTTTGAATGTTGAAAGCGGTATATATTATTTGATTATCGCAGGCGCAATAATTTATGTTCATCTTTGACATTAATTTATGTTACACGATGATACTCCGAAGGGCGACCGAGAAAGATCCGAAATTTAAAATAAGGCAGAGAAATAATAAAAAATAAAGAGGGGAGTGAAACGGCCGAACACGTGATGGGGTATTGGCCAATGACAATGCGTATATCCAATTTCGTTATCTGGCCATGCTCGTTGACCAAGAACTGTCGAATCTGAAATATATCAAAACTTGTATTGAGTTGCATCGTTGCTCGCCAGCAGTGAATTTTCGACAGCAGAGAAACAAAAACATTTGCGAATGCTGGACACAAAATACAGTATTAATAATTCATGAAGGAAATTCAAAAGAAATGAATGTTTAATCAATGTATGTAAATCGTCGGATAATAGATTTGTAAATTGTCCTCATTTACATAAACTTCAGCTTCGATTTTCTCGGCTTAGACAATGTTTATTTTAAAATTACTTCGCCAATGAACTCATATGATGGGTCGTCTTTTAAGCACGTTAAAACACGAGCAGCCGATGTTTATCTGATATACAAA
>CACRXK020017388.1:0-10673 GCA_902702795.2 Paramuricea clavata
ATTAGTCAAAATCCAAAATTTTTTTATACATGTGTTGACGAAGGATGTTCTGTTTCTCTGACCATAGCCCGTGAGAAACAAACTTGGAATCTATTCCATTTAAGGTGGTTTTAAGTTGAAAACAGTGTAGTTGTGACGTAATTACCGGAAAGGTCTATCGGCCTTGAACTGTTGGGAATTAAGCCTACTGTCTCGTAGCATTTTCTTTTGTGCTATTAGTCCCCCTCTGGTTTTTAAAAACCAGTGAAATACACTATGATATGGTTAAACAAACTTATCAGACCTATTGTGCTAATCCCGAAAATGTTGGTACAAATGCAAGCTTGATTTTGAAGTGCAAAAAAGAGATTTTCAAAATGGCCGCCATTCTCCCTCAGTACGATGCTGTGGGACAGGATTTATTAGACTTTCAGTTTTAAACTAGTCGTAAAAAAGATTTTTAATTTTTCCTGCAGGATGCATTCACTGGATGTCAAATCCTCCCATGTTCGCATAAAGTCCACAAAGAATGCGCAACTCAAATGATACGCAGCGGAATGTAAGTACTTTTATAATTCTGGGAGGTTTCTCGAGATGCTTGACGATTAAATACAGAGGTAGTACGCATTGATTACTCTACAGTATTATTATGTAACCCCCCCCCCCAGAAAAAACTCTGCTATTGCGTATTAAGTTTACGTTTCTAGCTTTTTGAATAAGGAAATCGATGCCTGTTTATGGCGCATGGTGACCAAGGATTAACCAGGTTATAGTCGTTATAGCGATGTATTATACATATAATTCAAAACAGATAATTACTAACTCAAGATGATTTAGAAGTGAGCTTTTAATCTAACTACCTTTTGCTGTTACAAGTAAGAATTACCTACATTACATGTGAGAATTTCAATAAAATATGTTTTCCTTAACTGGGTTAAGATGATCATCATCCGCTGTAGAACATTGTCATTTTCAAGGATTCATTAACTTTTTCAATGATTATTTTACCTTTCCTTAATTTTTGCCTGAAATACAAGTACCGTGAGGATGAATTTAACGAATAAACTCAGTGCTTAGAATGCAGCAAGGGTCCAGGAAGTGCCATTTCAGGGCTTCAAGTTTCAAACCTTTTTTGGAAGAGCATGCTCGTTTGTGAGCCCAGATCCGCCCTTGGACAAGTCCCTTCCGTATTTTCCAGGCAATAAAATCTAGAGGCTTGGTATACAAAACTCATGTGAAGAGAGACAAGTCCTTTCTGTATTCTCTGACCTTGGGCTTGTAGAACGCTTTATAAATGACAACAACCTCATTCATGTTACTACTGTTCATGTTACTACTGTAGCATAACACAGTCGACTAAATTAATTTTCTCTGCAAGATGCCAAGATCTGATTTTCTTTTGGAACGTCGACGTTTTTCCACGACCACATCCACTTCTGTTGCTTTCAAATGTTGCTTACACTGAAACTCCACATTCGAGATATTATACATGTATTTTGCTTAAACTGAAAGTTTGACTTTCAAACTAACGCTTTCTGTTTTTCTTTTCCCAAAGTACACGTTGTCCAATCTGTCGTGAGAGCTTTGCTCACAAACTTGAACGACGACCGTTGCCAAATTCACGAAAACGTTCTGGAAAATCATAATCTGGGTGGGTGCCAGCCAGCACTGAGATTTTCACTGCCGCATCCCTGATCGAATTGAATTTCTAAGAAAGCTTGCGGCTACTCATCCAGTTACTGTAAGTACTTTGCATTGCTTATTTTTTTGTTATTTTTACATGTTGTTACAGTGTAAAGCTCAAGAAAAATCCCTATACCATACATGTACCGTCGTTATAAAGTTTTTATGTCTTTTATGTAACAAAATCTCTATCTATTTTAAAACACCGTCCTTTAATTTTGTTTGTAAGACACCGTCCTTTAGTCTTGATTTCGTTACAATATTTTGCACGTCATGAATTTTATTAGGCTTCAAAATTATTATTTGAATTGAAGTGTATTTACGTGAGACAAAAAGTTTTGTTCATAGGCGTACGGGGCGGGGGCAAATGAAGTCGGGCAAAAATTGGGGGAAATAACTTTAAAAAGAACACATATGCAATATAGTATTTGAAAATACCATAAATATGTAAAAAAGTAACGTGGAATTTCGACAAATAGGAAAAACTTTTTTCAGTATAAAGTCGGGCACAATGGGGGAAAGTTGGGGAAATTTCTTTCTGTCCCCCGCCCCCCCCCCTGATTTTTCCCTCCCGTACGCCTATATGCTTTGTTTCTATTAGGGCTTGTGTTCATATGAGCCCATGGAGCTAACCGCAGGAAACTGTGAGATCTGCATGCCCTTTGTTAAAGCGTATAAAATTCAATTTGTGTTAAATCAAGAAAGCCCGCGGCTAGTTCTCACCTTGCACTAGGTGGCAACTCAGTCAAATGGGATAACATTTCCATGTGAAGGCTTTATCCCACCTGATCGGGATGGACATTTTTTGCCGAGTTTGACCTATGACCAGCACTGAACAGTATAATTGGAAAATGCAAACAAAAAATAAACATTAATTGACGTAAGCAGACACTATTAAAGTCGCAATACAGGATGTAGTTTGTTTAAAGGCACAGTTCAGCCTTTTGAACGATGGTTTTTAAGGTGCATTTCAGCTCTTTTAATTGAAAAAACTAACTAGGAAAATCAATTAAGCATAATTCAAGATCACCAAACTCAATATTTTTAACATTTTAAAACATTTTTCTTGTTAAAAACATCGAGTTTACTGATTTTGAATTATGCTTAATTGATTTTCCTAGTTAGTTTTTTCAATTAAAAGGGCTGAAATGCGCCTTAAAAACCATCGTTCAAAAGGCTGAACTGTGCCTTTAATCACAACAAAAAATATTTGGAAGACGCTTATTAGGGAGTTTACGAATGTCGGCTATCAATACAATGACATTAATCCTATAGCACAAAAGAAATGAATAATTAAAAGCTATAGCAGGGTTTTGGACGTCGTCCAAGCTATGTTGACAACGGCAAAATGCATATTTTCACATCGTGTAAAGTACGCTAGCATTTCATGCCGTGACAGAGTTGATCAGAGTTGATCAACTTTACTCTGAGGATTAAAGCTTTGTTTTACTCGTTCGAAACTATTTTAAATTCATAAGAAAGTAGATACAAGACAATATTTCATACAATCATTTATTTCAAACAGTTTGTTTAGCCGTCGTCCTCCTCTTACATTCGTAAACTCCCTAATGTCGTCCCACTGAGGCGGGCACAAAAACAGTTCATCCCACTCAGGGGAGCTTTTGGGCAAACCGCGCTCATATGAACAGACCCTAAAACTGTACAGTAACTTCTTTTGAAGATTTTTTTATGTTTGATTTCCTTTATTGTCACGATTATCTTAACCGAAATATCTCAACAACGAAGCATAGAATAAGAATCTTCAAAAACGTTACTTCTCAGTTTTTAAGTTAAGAGAATAAAAATTTTCTCGTCATATTCACTTTAATTTCCAAGAAAACACCAACAATATTTCTTGTCACTAGTTCAAATCGTGCAAATTGATGTGCTCTATGATTAACAATATAATTAATATAGTTTTTTGTCTGTGCTGGTGTCAACATACCTCTTTTCATTTGTTTAGATCCAGACGTTTAATGAAAAAAACATCGGCAACCACAAAATTTAAACTTTTCATTTTTCTTTATTATATACCAGTTTAATTATAGTCTAGATGTAAGGGAAGGGCATGCAGTGCTGCATATATAACATGGGAATCGTATTGGAATTTGGGATTTTTGTAATTTGCCACTGTTTTTAATCGGGATATATTTCGTTATGATCAACGCGCAGGAATTTATGGACTCATGTTTATAATCTTTATCACGTTTGTCCACGTTTTCCTGGGCACACATTTATCCTCATCACAAACTTTACAAAATACCTTGTATTATCCTGAATATCTTGTAGGATCTAAATCAGTGCCACATGGAATGAAAACACATATTATGTACGCTACTGCAATGAATTCAATAAATTTTCAAACCAGCTTATCACAGGTAACCGGCAGAGCGCGGAACTCCCAAATAAAGAGCAGGGGATGATGTCTTAAGGAGAATTCACAATATCTTCGAACACTTTATTTTTCTAAAGATAAAGACGATAAAATCAAATTTCAAACATTTTCAAACGATTCCACATTTCAAAGCATTTATGTCAGCATCACCTTTGAAACTGGAGTCTATTTTAGGAACTAAAAGATCTTTTTCAGAACATGGGACGTTCAATAGGTTCAGGGTCTGCAAAAGCTAACATTTGCACAATACAAATAGTTTTTCTCTCAAACTTTACTTTGTCACTATGCAAATCGTAAGATATGTGAAGATGCAGAAAACCCGTGTGTCAGACAATGAACTCGGTTTATACATCAAAATATGGGTGAACTCGTAAGACCAAAATAGCAATTTTACAACGAGCATACTCATTCAACCTACTACTGAATATAGGTGGATGGCACTACGGTGATAATAATTTTTTCAACCTTTGTAAAAGTACTTATCGAATATGAACCCCCCACACAGTAAATATAACAACTCATGTAACTGAGCCTTGCAATACATGCACCAAGTATCATTCGTGTGATCCTGGTTCATAATCACCACAGGAAATTATCGTTAATGGCCACCATAATGCAGACGCCCTCCACCATATGGAACTATCCTAACTCAACGTACGATGTTCAGCAAATTCTACAAAAGCCAATGACAGGTAAAAGCTGATTGCGGAAATATTAAACCTCACAAAACTATCCACTTTTCCACAAGTCACAAGACTTGTCTTCCCTTACCACCCGTGTTCACGACTGTGTCTGGTATATTACTCAAAAGAAAACTTCACTCATTAGATCATACAATACATTGTTAGTCCTTCTGTATTAATTTATTGCTTTTTCTTCATCTTTTACAGATTCCAATTGAAGTGATACAAAAACTAGTCTTTGTGATACGTTGCCTTGTGAATGAATACCTGGCATTTGATCAAATTGTCGTAAATGGTCATCTAAACTACTAGGCTACGGCCTGCGAAATGTGGAAACAATCCTGATACGCGGGTATGAAGGTAGGATGTTAAATTCTGCACGAAACAATGACAGATAAAATAAGGAAAAATTGAAGGTCATTTAAACTTACGTCATGTTTGGTTCGAGATTACAGAGATTCTTTAAAAAGTAAGATCCACAACAGTTGAGCGTAATCAATGCTTACGACCCTAGAGTTTAAATATAGGGCATCCAAACGTCCCAACAAGTTTGGTTCGACATTAGAGAGACCCTGAACAAGTTACGTCCACGACAGCTCCGCGACTTCATTGATGTAGTCAATGCTTACGACCCTAGCGTTTTAAATATCATCCAGTTAAATGCGGGTACTCCATCTCATCAACTTGTCAGTGATTTAATATGGTCCTTACAAAGATGCCATCTCGCTGGAATCAAAGTGTGTTCTATGTTTACTCAACTACGTGTTGCAACGAGTTGGTCGCCTGGATCTCGCCATTGAAATTAGAATGATTCGGACTCGGTATCTATTTTATGTTGCTCCTTCCGTGCTGTTTTTCACAAGACAAATTTCATCACGCGGTTCATCATTTCGTGAGATTGTTGATGCCTTAATACCGTCCATACAAAGATTCATCTCACTGGAAGAAGTTTAAGTGAGTTTGGATGGAGATTCCAGAGATTATGAACAACTTACGTTCAGAACAGCTTCATGCCTTCATCGATGTAGTCAACAACTACGACCGTAGCGTTCTAAATACCATCCAGTTGCACCAGGGCACTTCATCTCGTGAAGTTGTTCAAGTCTTCATACCGTCCTTACAATGCAAAGAGCTTTTGTTTCAATTCCACAAATTAACAATGGCGATTTGGGCAATGTCTATCGATGTTTAGGAGAATATCAGAAGGCCATTGACTATTACAAAAAAGGTCTGGAAATAAGCACTGCTATTGGAGATCGGTCAGGAATAGCAAATAAAAATGACAATTTGGACAATGCCTATCATAGTTTAGGAGAATATCAGAAAGCCATTGACTATTACAAAAAAGGTCTGGAAATAAGCACTGCTATTGGGGATTGGTCAGGAATAGCAAGTAAAAATGGCAATTTGGGCAATGCCTATCTTAGTTTAGGAGAATATCAGAAAGCCATTGACCATTACAAAAAAGTACTGCTAATGGGGGATCGGTCAGGAATAGCAAATTACAATGGCGATTTGGACAATGCCTATCGATATTTAGGAGAATATCAGAAGGCCATTGACTATTACAAAAAAGTTCTGGAAATAAGCACTGCTATTGGGGATCGGTCAGGAATAGCAAATAAAAATGACAATTTGGACAATGCCTATCATAGTTTAGGAGAATATCAGAAAGCCATTGACTATTACAAAAAAGGTCTGGAAATAAGCACCGCTATTGGGGATCGGTCAGGAATAGCAAGTAAAAATGACAATTTGGACAATGCCTATCATAGTTTAGGAGAGTATCAGAAGGCCATTGACTATTACAAAAAAGGTCTGGAAATAAGCACTGCTATTGGGGATTGGTGACATTGGTCAGGAATAGCAAATAAAAATGACAATTTGGACAATGCCTATCGATGTTTAGGAGAATATCAGAAGGCCATTGACTATTACAAAAAAGGTCTGGAAATAAGCACTGCTATTGGGGATCGGTCAGGAATAGCAAATAAAAATGACAATTTGGACAATGCCTTTCTATGTTTAGGAGAATATCAGAAGGCCGTTGACTATTTCAAAAAAGGTCTAGGAATAAGCACTGCTATTGGGGATTGGTGACATTCTTCAGGAATAGCAAATAAAAATGAAAATTTGGACAATGCCTATCGATGTTTAGGAGAATATCAGAAGGCCATTGACTATTACAAAAAAGGTCTGGAAATAAGCACTGCTATTGGGGATCGGTCAGGAGTAGCAAGTAAAAATGGCAATTTGGACAATTTCTTGCACTGCTATTGGGGATTGGTGACATTCTTCAGGAATAGCAAATAAAAATGAAAATTTGGACAATGCCTATCGATGTTTAGGAGAATATCAGAAGGCCATTGACTAATTACAAACTTGCACTGCTATTGGGGATTGGTGACATTCTTCAGGAATAGCAAATAAAAATGAAAATTTGGACAATGCCTATCGATGTTTAGGAGAATATCAGAAGGCCATTGACTATTACAAAAAAGGTCTGGAAATAAGCACTGCTATTGGGGATTGGTCAGGAATAAGAAGTAAAATGGAAATTTGTGCAATGCTTATCTTAGTTTAGGAGAATATCAGAAGGCCATTGACTATTACAAAAAAGGTCTAGAAGTAAGCACTGCAGCTATTGGGGATCGGTCAGGAATAGCAAATAAAAATGGCAATTTGGGCAATGCCTATCGATGTTTAGGAGAATATCAGAAGGCCATTGACTATTACAATTAAAAGGTCTGGAAATAAGCACTGCTACTGGGGATCGGTCAGGAAAAGCAAGTAAAAATGACAATTTGGACAATGCCTATCGATGTTTAGGAGAATATCAGAAGGCCATTGACTATTTCAAAAAAGGTCTAGGAATAAGCACTGCTATTGGGGATCGGGGAATAGCAAGTAAAAATGGCAATTTGGACAATGCCTATCGATGTTTAGGAGAATATCAGAAGGCCATTGACTATTACAAAAAAGGTCTAGGAATAAGCACTGCTATTGGGGATCGGTCAGGAATAGCAAGTAAAAATGGCAATTTGGACAATTTCTTGCACTGCTATTGGGGATTGGTGACATTCTTCAGGAATAGCAAATAAAAATGAAAATTTGGACAATGCCTATCGATGTTTAGGAGAATATCAGAAGGCCATTGACTACTACAAAAAAGGTCTGGAAATAAGCACTGCTATTGGGGATTGGTCAGGAATAGCAAGTAAAAATAGCAATTTGGACAATGTCTATCGATGTTTAGGAGAATATCAGAAGGCCATTGAGTATTACCAGAAAGGTTTGGAAGTGAGTACCAAAATTGGCGGTTTGTCCGAAAAAGCAATTATCCTCATGCATGCAGCAATTTAGGAAATACGCATCGTTGTCTTGCAGAGTGTGAAGTTGCAACATCACACTTAGTGAAGTCAATTAGTTTCTTCGATAGAATCTTTTTAGATTTGGTTCCGAATCAAAATACGCTTACTGAGTTGTTTTCTTTGGAACGCATTGGATCCGCATTATTATAGTCCTATGAAAAAAGCTGTCAGATTAGCTCTTGAAAAATGTGCGGGAAATGAGCGACATGGACGTTCGTGAAGACTCCGTATGTCGGGAAGGGATCAAAGATTTTGCCGTGACAGAAAAACAAAACGTATCCGTGATTATAAGCAATTGAAATAATGCCATAATGCTATGCTTGCTTTCTATATTTAGATGGTTCAATGTTGAGTTAAAAACTTCTATCTTAAGACGATTCTGCGCTACGGTACAAGCAGACCAACTGCGGATGATATACTCAATTCCCCATTTTTATCAAAGCGTTTGGTTTAATTTCGGTTAAAATTGAAGAATATATCAGCAGATTGACAAAAACCAACTTTGTCAGAGGTTTTGTGCTAAAACGTCTAAATTTATGCTATTCATTCCTGTAAATTGTTCATATTATATGCGTGAGCTTGTTTAGTCTCTTTTGAACAATTATCACAAGATCGTGTTGGCAAATAACTTCAGCTACATGACCGAGAGCAAAATGTGAAGGAAATACAGTACAACAATATTGTCACCCACTAGCACTTTCAGAAACCTCCACCATGCAGGAGAGACTAGAACACCATGAACGAATAGACCACAGAAAACCACCAGTCTACCACCAGTGGGCCCTTGTTAATAGATACCAGAAGAAGTTTTCCCACTTACGACGGAGTAACACCCAAAACACTGCATCTTGCTCATGTCATTGCAATGGAAGTGTTGATGGAATATTGTATCAAATCATATCGTTATTCGTGTCATTGATAAAAAATGTTAATAACTCTAAAAGTAACGGCCCATCCCGGTTTTAGCAGTCCGCGTGCGGACTATTTCCTCCAAAGGTGTGTCGTGCTTTTGAACAATTATCACGATATCTTGTTGGCAAATACATTCAGCTAGATGACCGAGAGTAAATACATCTTACAATACAAAAATATTATCGGTTCCGGCTTTCCTGTTGCTAATAAAGATTGCGATATCCGTCGAATTAAAATATACAATGATGACAAATTTGACTGAATTCAGGACGATTTGAAGAAAATCAGTTTGAAAACTCATAGGTGAAGTTTTTAGTTTCAAAAATAAGAGCTATTCACGAGACTCGACAATTACTGATCAATACTGAAATTAATATTGCAGATATTTTACTGACATTGGCTTATCCCTAGCAATTAAAATCTCCCCTTCTTGAGACTGGAGTTGAAAAAACAGTATTTCTCAAACCAACTACTAGGCACAATTGCCACAAATTAAGAGAGATTTGCATCTTTTCTAAAAATGGGAAAACACTTGGTTTGATCATATACCTATAGTTATATGCATTTCATAAAAAATTGCTTTAACTCATATCGGAACCATTTATGCGTGCAGACAACTCAAAATTGCCAAAATAGTTCCTGTCTTTAAAGCTATGGTGATGTAAACATATTTGAAAACTACAGACCCATCTTTCTCTAATATTTTTAAAAGAGTCCTGTATAATTTCATGCTTGCTAGAGTTTGCAAACAAACTTGAAAACTTGCTATCAGTTTGCCTTTCGTTCCTCTCATTCCACCCTTGTACTGTTATACCTCCACGAGACTTCCTTTCAAACACCTTATGCATGATTTTTGGATGCCTCCCGATATCGGTGATATTTACCGCAAATCATTTCTCCTATATATTGACTTCTTACCTAATCTTTCTTTTATGCGAATGGACATAGTGGCAAATAATAAAAAATTCAAATCCAACAAACATTATATAGTATGATATATACCCAAAACCCAGGCTGTTTATAGGAAACCTCGGTTAGCTGTGATTACAACGGAGTAATACCCAAACACCACATCTTGCTCGTGTCATTGCAATGGAAGTGTTGGTGAAATATTGTATCAAATCATTTCCTTATTTGTATCATTGATAAAAATGCCACATAACTCTGAAAGTGTAACGGCCCATTACTTTCGGATTTGCCAATATATACGCTCTAATCTAGTGATCTGGGCGTATGGCCACTTTCGAGGGTCGTCGTACTTTCTGCATGGGTGAATGCTTATTTCGAGTATTGTAATTATTGTACTTGCGTGAAGACACCAGTTGATAAGAATAAGGGAATGACTTGAAGGCATATTTTATGAACACGTTAGTTGCAACGGCAGTAAAAAGGCTGCTATAAAACTTGCATCAACCCTTAAAAAATGCACAACTGAGTATCTTTACAACCCTTTCCTTTATTTGGTTATGTGCGATATTTTGAACTTATAGACCTGCTTCTTAATCCCCGATCAAACGAGGATGAGAGTTGATGAGAGTGGGCAGTCACGCTTTGTCACAGAGGAGATTAACAAAATAAAGTTTGATGAGAGTTCCAACAATGTTTCAACCTAAATAAAAGAGATGTAAAATAAAGTGTTTGCACTCATTC
>CACRXK020017389.1:0-10672 GCA_902702795.2 Paramuricea clavata
ATTTGTTCTTACGTGGTTTTCCCGATGTAGTGACGACAACATTAAAGTTTAAAGAAGAAAATTCTAACATTTAAACCGACTAAACAATAACATAGTAAACTTGCATAATTAAACAGCAACTAGAAATGATAGGTTTTACTAAATCTTTTCCTGTGCAATTACTACTAGCATTGGAGACAAGGATAATAGTTTGTTTGAAAGAGAAAAGAACAGGCTTTGAAGTAAGCCTAAAAGCGTTTAACTAGAAATAGTATTCCAAAAGTTATTAAGCACAAAAGATGAATTGCGTTTATTTTGATACGCCCTGTATAGGCAGCGAATCATTTGTGAAACGTGCAAGAAAGAAATTGACTCGGACTATAAAGACGACCATGTTAAAAAAGTGCACAAGGGTGAAAAAGTGAAATTTAGTGTTGTGGTCGACGCGCATCAGCCACAACTTAGTTACTTCTTTGTTAGTAGAGCAAAACCACCCAAGCGTTCAATGCCTGATATGAAAAGCATATTGTTCACCAATATCTAGCACAGATAACACTTACTGTCATTTTCCACATCCAGTAGATGAGGATATCAGTCATATCACTTCCAATATGACGTCAACCTCCTCTTACGTGCGGGACATCGCTCCTTGTCATTCGTCAGCCATTGCTTCCAAAGTACAGGATCCAAAGGAGAACGTCACTCTCATTGACGTTTCAAACACTCAATTCAACCTGCAGGACTCAACAGACGATTTCACACTTCTACTCAGCCTTCAACCACTTCTTTCAACATGCATGATTCAACGGAAAACCGCATCATTGATAACTGGTCAAATACCTTCTCCAAAGCTGAAGACTCGAGAGAAAACGTTTGCCACAACCAGTCGTCAAGCAACTCGTCTAACTCTTCCTTCAACTTGCAAGGCTCAAGAGAAGATTTCCATCAAATTCAGTCTTCAATCACCTCCCCAACTCCATGCTGTGCACCAAAACAACCTATACTGAAGGAATGCAATCAAAAGAAGTTCGGGAATGAAAAAACAAGTAGAGATTTTAATCCACAATGGTACAAAACGTATCCTTGGATTAGTTTTGATATTGAACGCCGTCAGTGTGTATGCTTTGCGTGTAGAGAATTCATGAGAGATAATACGTTCACTTTCGATAACTGGAAAAGAAGTGACAGGCTCAAAAAGCACACAAAGAGTGGTGTTCACAAAAACGCAATGGCCAAGTGGATCAACTCAAGGATCAGTGCAAAGCACAAAACATCTGTAATGAAACAATTAACAGACGCTCATCAAAAAGATGTTCTACGCACCCGCGAGTATTTGCGTATAATCATTACCAGCATATTCTATAATGCACAGCAAAACGTGGCTTTACGAGGACACGAGGAAAACAGAAATGATATCGGCAAAATGTCCGACATAAATAGAGGAAACCTATTGGAATTATTACACCTCAGATGCGATGACATCCCGTGGCTCGACGAAAAGCTACAAAGTCAACATAAGCTTCACGCTCAGTGGACATCGCCATCTATTCAGAATGAGATATTAGAAATTACATCTAGATTTCTTGTCGAGCGAATCAATCAGGATGTACTATTAAGCCGTAACTTTGCTCTAATCATGGATGAAACTTCAGATATCAGCCGCATAGAGCAGGTATCAATCTGCCTAAGGTATGTTTTGACTGGCAAAACATTAGAGACTTTCATCGGATTTTTTTCGACAGCATCAACAGAAGGCGAAGTTTTATTTGAACTTGTAAAGAGGATCATCACTGAACGTGGCTTGAAGTTAGAGGATATTGTTGCCGAGTGCTTCGATGGTGCATCCAATATGAGTGGCGTTCGGAAAGGCGTAGCGGCACGAATGAAAGAATGCTCACCGCGAGGAGTATATATACATTGTTACGCGCATATCCTTAACTTGGCACTGCAAGACACTATGAGTGATGTGCAGCCACTCCGAAATGCACTAGGGACATTACAAAGTCTGTATAATTTCTTGGAGGCAAGTCCAAAACGTCATGCCGTGTTTAATTAATTCTGTTAAGATAGATGGTGATCACCTTGTTCTCACGCTAAAATCTTTGAGTGAAACGAGATGGTCCTGCAGATGGGAAGCAGTAAAAGCAGTCAGGGAGCAAATGCCGAAAATTATCAAAGCTCTTCTCATTTTAACAAAGGATAAGGATACTAAGACGTACACGGACAGCGTTGCCATTTTGAATGCCATTTGTGATTTTGAATCCGTATTTGGCTCGATTCTTCTGAAGGTGATATTATCAAATACAAGCAGTCAAAGTAACCATCTACAAGGGAAAGGCGTCGACGTTATCACTGCAAAAAGAAATGCTGATCTCACGATCAACACGCTCCGTAAATGTCGCAACGAAAAGAATTTTGAACTCTTGTGGGAAAGAGCACATGCAGATCATGTCCAATGAAATGAAAAAGGACATCAAGGGATCTCGTTTCGTATTCAAAGAGGCAAGGGCACCCCGGAACAAACCATCCCGTCGCCTGCAAGCACTTATCGGTGAATCCACCAATACCGCGTGTGTGACAACGCCGAAAGCCCATCATCGCATCAATACATTCTACCTATCTCTCGACAAAGTGCTTAGCGAAATGAAATCGCGATTTCACAACAACGATCAAGAAATTTTGTGTGCTTTGGGAGACGTTGTGCTAAACGACTCACCTTTAGAAAACAGCTTTGATGCTGTGGCAGAGTTTTACAAGTCGATAGGGATCTTCTTGAAGTGGAGAAGAGAATGTATCAAAATTCCATCATGGACGAGTCCAATCCTCGTGCGAAAACTGCGGCAAACGTTGTCGACAAAATGTTTCAGGATGGACTATGCGACTTATTACCTGTATTATACGAGGCAGCAACCATTCTTGCGTCGATTCCCGCTACGTTCTGTACTGCTGAAAGGTCATTCAGTGGATTGCGGCGCGTGAAAACCTACCTCCGCTCGACAATGGGCGAAGAACGCTTGAATTCTATCGCTGTCATTAACATTGAACGAGCATATGCTAACCGAACTATTAAGAACGACATGGTTAAAATAATTGACACTTTTGGTAGACGAAATGGACGAGATAGCTATTTCTTGTAAGTGAAACCTTTTAGCCAGGTTTCAAAATTAGTAAACTCATTTGTAAACGTCCAATTTAAATGTTCAATGCGCTTGTTAAAATTTAGATAATTCATTTGTAAAATCAAATAAAAAGTCTGATCAAAATTCGGGCATGTTTTGTCATCAGCTTAAAAATTCGGGCAAATTTTGTTTGCCCCAAATAGAATTGTGCCCGTACGCCTATGATAGCATGCATGTCAACCGACTTTTGTACAAGGTATGATGCCTGATGGCCTGTACACATGCATGTCAGTTTATATCTCCGAGATATGTCCATTGACATTGTTAACATACTATATTAAAATAATCCTACGGGCCTACTCAAGTACTCATTTATATAATAATTATATAGTTTTGCAGTTCTGACTGAGTACAATCTCTGACTGAGTACAATGAATGGTGTCATCTGAAGCTGACGTATTCAAATTAAACAAAAATATCAACAAATAGATTTTGTCTCCCCATTGACAGTAGACGGTTCGATTGTTCTGAGATACGGGTAGCCTTGAAGGTGCCGTTTGAATGATAATTGGACAAAAATTGACTTTGTGTTTCTATATGTGATATTATACTTGCCTCGTACCCAGGCGTCTCTTTGTAAAAAAACAGTGATGCGCATATGACGAGTTTACATGAAGTATTGTAGTGGGGAGAGATGGCGAAGGGGAGTGCCTGGGTACGAGGCAGATATTATACAGTATCAGTGGCAAGCTAGCCATGGTAACTGGTCATGCTATGCTAATAAACCTACATCATTTGAAATTTTGAATAATGCAAATAATTAATTAAAAATTTGCTATTGGCTAGCTTGCCTGTTGCTATGGCTAGCTGCGCCACAGACAATAAGTATTATAATTATACATACAAAATTAAACTACGAAATTATAAGCATTGCAAAAACTGCCCATGCCAAGAAAGTAGAAGTAGAGTATTTAGCTGACTTTCGACTTTGTGCAAGGTGTTTGATATTCAAATTGCACTTTTCCTACATGTTGGAAGGCGTGGTAATTTTAATTTTGATGTATTGAAATAAGTCACTAGGCTAAACGAAACAGTCAAATGCTGGTTAAATTAACAGAACTCAAATGTTGTAGAGAAGATCTTGTAGTTCAAGAAGATTGTTATTGCTGCTTGAACAACAATATAAATATAAATATAATACCGCGAAATACGTCAATTGGGCGTCGTGTATTTGTTTTCACGTTGATGTCATAACTCCAAATTTGGGCAGCTGCGCAGCGGATAGACGATTCACCGACAGCTCTTAGCCAATCAAAACTCTTGAATTAGTTTCAATAAATAATAACAGGACTTTTGGTCACAACAAGTTAGTTTCTGTTCCGTATAAAATATTTCCTCACAAGCTTCGAAACCATAGTTCGAACTGCAAAGAATGGCGTGTATAAAGACCACTACATGTTTTTGTGTGTTATTTCTTGCTCTGTTTTCACAAGTAGCGAATGGGATGACTGGGTGTTTGTATGGAAATATCTGTGTTGACCCAGTTGAACCGCATTGTTGTATAAAAAACAATGTTTGTCGGTCCAATTGCATTGGTGAACCTTGTACCTCATTTAGCCAATGTGCACCAGGGGAATATTGCTGTAATGGAACATGTACCTTAAGTACCTTAAATTGTCCCTCTTGTTCCTCTCGTAGTGACTGCTCATCGGGTAAATATTGTTGTGATCTTGGTCAAAGTCCTATTGGCAAATGTGTTAGATCTTGTATTGGAATGTCGTGTAAAGATTATTACGGCTGCGGATCATTTGAAGTCTGTTGTGATCTCAGTCGAGGTCAAGGTATTTGTGCTAGATCTTGTGTTGGAAAATCGTGTCAAACCGATGACAGCTGTGGATCAGGTGAATATTGTTGTGGTTCAAATTTAAAAAATAAAACATGTGGCTCAAATTGCATTGGAGAATTTTGTACCTCTCATAACAGCGGCTGCGCATCAGATGAATATTGTTGTGATCGTGGTGAAGGTGATATATTTGGCAAATGTGCTAGATCGTGTATTGGGAAATCGTGCAAAGATCATTATTTCACATGCGGACCAGCTGGGGAATATTGTTGTGGTTCAATTAATAAAACATGTGCCTTAAATTGTAGTGGAGAAATGTGTTCCTATGATGGCAACTGTAGTCCGGATGGGCATTGTTGTGATCGTGGTCGAAGTCTTACTGGCAAATGTGCTAGATCTTGTATTGGAAAATCATGTAAAGATGATCAGCAATGCGGAACAGATGAATATTGTTGTCGTTCTACTGAAACATGTGCCTTCAATTGTCTTGGAGAAATTTGTTTCTCGCATGATGACTGTGCATTTCATGAATCTTGTTGTGGTCGTGGTCCAAGTGGCAAATGTGCGAGATCTTGTATTGGGCAATCATGTCAAATGAACAGTGACTGCGCATCAGGTGAATCTTGTTGTGGTCTCTGGCAAGGTACTGCTACTTGTGCTACTTCTTGTCTTGGAGAATCGTGTGAGCGGGGTCAACATTGTGCACTGGGTCTATTTTGTTGTGGTTCTAATGACAAAAAATGTCTCAAAAATTGTACTGGTCAATCCTGTAACTCGGATAACAATTGTTCTACTGGCCAATGTTGTGATCATGATAGGAAATGTAAAATAGGAGATTGCAACACAGAAAGTGGAGTCAGTGGACGTGTTTGGCATCTTGTAGTCGGCATAGTTACTCCTTTGATCATTGTCGTCTTTCTGTTAGTGTTTTGTTATTGTCGTAAGATCAAAGCGACAGCCTCAAGACATCCTGCTCATGATGGACAAACACAGTCTGCAACCTCAGGAACTACACTCCTTGCAAACCAGCAACAAGAACAAGAACAAGAACTACAAATGTATTCCCAATCCCCACCACCATAGCCCAATCAACCCCCACACCCCAACCAACCCCCACCATACCCCAATGAACTACCACCACCATACCCCAATCAACCCCCACACCCCAACCAACCCCCGCCAAGCCCCAATCAACCCCTACTATACCCTAATGACTCTTCACCTCCATAGAATGTAACTAATTATATAGACTATATCTATGTAACTATGTCTATGCACACATAGATATAGAACTTGGAACTAGAATTTTCCTCTTTGTATGATGTGAACTGCAGTGCAATCAGTGGCATTGAAAGGTGGGACTCTTAGATTGGAAGGTTATTTTTGTACACAATTAATTGTGAAAATAACATGTAAAACCGTCCCCATTTCAATGTTGCTGTGTGTTCTGGGAGATCAGCAATGCAATACTGTACAACACAAAACTTCAAATGAAATGCCAATTTTAGTCCAACAAAATTGAACAGAGGGTAGGGCCTGATGTTACAATCTCAGCCTAACCGGTCCATGGCTGTAGAAAGTAGGAAGCAATGGAGTGACGCTACCTAGTCTAAAGGGGAACATACTCCAAACCCAGTGGTGGAAATTCACTTTTTCCAGTGTTGGGGGGGGGGGGAGGCAAAGCCTCCCAAATTTCTGACAAACCTTCAAATTTCTGACAAACCCCCCTATTTGCATTTGAAAACGTTGTTTTTAGCCCTCTTTTAGGTCAAAATTTCTGAACATTTGACAATTTTCTGTAAAGGTGAGGGAGCGGTTGCCCCCTGCCCCACTGAGATTTCTGCCACTGTCCAAACCAAAATATACACTTATTGAGTATAACTTGTGTAATTTAAAACTGAGTTGAAATATGAATTGTGGACTTGCTGGCTAACTCCAAAAATCATTTGGAGCTAAGTATAACTCCAAAAATCATTTAGGAGCAGGTATCTAAGCCTGGAGTTACTGGCTTACTCCAAAAATCAGTTGGCGCTGTTAGCTCCAAATGATTTTTGAAGTAAGCCAGTAACTCCAGGCTTAGGTACCTAGCTTTTTCTTGATTTTTGGAGTTATACTTGAAGTATAACTCCAAAAAGCATGAAAAAGCTAAGGTATCTACGCCTGGAGTTACTGGTTACCTACAAAAATCATTTGTAGCTAATGCACTTGTCAATTGTAACCCCCCAACCTCCCAACCCTGGGGAAATGTGGTTATGTGGGGACAAAGATGATACATTTTAAATATATCCATACTTAACTATTGCCCGAGCCTGTGAGACAGGTTGACCTGACTAATCTTGTCTAATCCCCCCAACCCATCAGGGGCAAGATAAAAGTAATATCAGTGATGTACACGCGCAGGACATTAAATCTAAATGCGTCTGCAAGTTAAATAGTATGTGCATTCAGGATTGAAAAATGCAATTTATTGCAAATACAGTAATATTGCTATTCTGTGAGAAAATAAATTCAGAACTGAACATGTAATAAACTATTTTGTCACAAAAAGTGAAACAAACAGAATGTAGCACTTTTTTATACAAACAAAAAATTATCTGACCAGGCTCCGCTCAACAGGACAATCCTAGCCTGCGAGCGGGCTGTATACATTCCCACATGATGCCCCACATACCAGGGTCGGGGATTCATAAGGGGAAAATCCCCCACCTGGTCAGGTGTAACTAAATGTCAAAAAAGGGAAAACGGCCCACATGTCCCCACCTTTCCACGAGGTTGGTGAGGGGGAGGGGGGGGGGTGGTTACAATTGACAAGTGCATAAGTATAACTCCGAACATCATGAGGAAGCCAGGTATCTAAATCTTGAGTTACGGGCTAACTGCCTAACTCCAAAAAGTATGTGTAGCGAGGCGAGCCAGCCGCTAGGTATGTAAGCCTGAAGTTACTTATTAGAGGTGTGCCGATCCGAATCCGATCGGATTCGTTCGGATTTCGGAACAAAAATATACATATCGGATCGGATTGATAAAGTTGTTTTGTAGTCGGATCGGATCGGACTTCGATATTCGAAATAAAATGAATTAATTATCCACGCATTATTGCAAGAATTAATTATCCATGCATTTTAATATCAAAGCATTATCGCGGTTTGTCGCTGCATTTTTCGTTTGATACTTCAATTGGGCGTCAATTTGTCCGCTTCTTGACATGTATTTCTTGTTTCTATATTGATTTGGTTAAACCACAGGTGGCCCAATCTCAGAATGAATGATCAGGTGTTGCGGGTTTTTAACGGTTTTTATAAACAAATTTTAAATAGTCAACCAAAACTATTCTAAAAACATTCTCAAATTGGTCAAATAAATACATTTTAACAATAAAATATAGTTGACATGATAGTATAATACCTTTGCATTCTTTTAATTAATCCATGAGCTCATTTAGAGCGGTTGATGTAACATTTTCTGTGGCCTACATTGTGTGCGCTCATCTATATATAATATAACAGTAAAAGGCTAATCACTGGCGCCACGACCGCATCGCCTTCAAAGTCAAATATCTCCGCTCAAACTTCTCGTACGCCAAAACAAATTCGATTAAATCTTTTCACAAAGATTTCTCTTTCTAAATAATATGGTTTGATCGTAGCTTGGGCAAATTTAGCGACGAACGGAACCAAAATCTCCTCAATTTCGGATACTGTTCAAAATACTTAGGGCTGCTCGGGCACGATCGTGGACGTGACGTAATCAATACATACTGACAATAACGCCTTAACCAGGGTGGGACAGCATATCAAATCCGACGATAGTTTGTCGCTTGATGCTGTCCCACCCTACCCTGGATTCCAGAGCCTTCGACAGTAAACAATAAATTGAAATTGTTTACTGTCGAAGGCTCTGGAATCCAGGGTAGTCCCACCCCAGAGGAGGGTGGAAGCTCTTCCCAGCATGCATTGCAACTCATTAATATTCACAATCATGATTTTTCACAATGTTAGTTGGAAAAGTGGTGGATATTTATTTCGATATTTCGCCACGAAAAGTTCGTATTTTTGAAGGTAAGTTTTTATAATTGTTTTAAATATGAGTCAAATTAACGATTTTTGCTTTATTTGGTGTTTTAACAACGTTTAGTTATATGTTAATCGCAATTTGTATTGACCTGTTTTCCGGGTCAATGCACAAGTGTCAAAAGTGGCTTTCAAAACCGCTGGGGACAATTGGGTTTATAAATGAGTAAATTAAATAAAAGACACGGCATCGTATTCAGGAAGAGTTGTTCTTTCTATGAGAAGTTTAAAAAATGAATTGTCCCCATCAAACTGACGAGTAATCGCGGTTTGAAAATGGGGCATTTTCGGTATACTATGTCGCCCATCGCGGGAATAATCACCGCATGGGAATTATGGCTCGAGGAAAATTTATACTGTACGAGTCGTTATTATTTTTGTTTTATTTCGAAGAATGTGCATATATGTCGATCGTTGTTGAGTTTAACTGCTGCATTTAAGTTAAATACACTGTTATTTTACCATTATTTTTATAGAATTCGAATATATTTTGTGAAAATGGAATCTGATGATGGCAATGTTGTTTATATTGTTGATCCTAAGTATGGGAAAAGTTGAACTTATGAATTTAATGCTGATTTAGAACTGTTATTGAGCAAACTGTTCCTACATCCCGCTTTGGCAAATGGTATAACATCTAATCCAGTCAAGTTGTGCTCATGACCATTCAACTGATTCAAGCAATGAAACTATTGAACCAGAATAATAAGAGCAACCTGTTATATAAATTTGCCCATACCAGCCTTTTAATAGATACATATTTTAGTAGACATTTTACATATAAATATTGGTGTATTGGTGACATGAAAATGTTGAAATGAATCTTAAGTATTTACCGTTATATATTGTAACTTTGAATAAAGCATTTTATTAACATCAATTATGTATGACCACTGCATTTATATGACCACCAAATATCAGGGGTGGATTTACTGGGGTGTTTGCACCCCCCACCTAGCCCTGGCCAGAGGGTATGCAGGGGGGGGGGGGGTATTTTCATGATAAAGCAAAAAATATTGGAGACAAAATTTGAGTAATAACATGATAAGTAAACTGTTTGTTAACAACAATTACAATACTGTAGTCAAGCAAGACTTTGCTGTAGTCAAGTAAGTTGACGGGTGGGTGGCGCACATGACTGACACAACTCATGTACCTCCCTACCACAACATACTGGATCCATCTTTAGATCAGTGATCCGTCTGTGCTAAATATACAACAGTTAAAACAGTGTTAAGAACACATGCACAAGGTGGACTATAAGATAAAGTAGGGATTTGATGACTGCAGTAAACAAACACAGCAAATTGAGTTTGAAAACATTTATTTATTTGAAAAAGGAATGGTAAAATTATATTTAACAATTATTCGCCGAAGTGATTATCGGGGAATATTTGCCGAGGTGAATATTCCCAGATAATCACAGAGCCTGAGGCAAATAATTGTTTTAGTATTTTTGCACAAGTTTTTGTATTTTTCTGGTCTGAATTCATTTTAATTTCGCTTATTTCTTTATTACTAACTTCAACAAAACAGCTAGCCGCCATTTTGAAAATTTCGATTTTGTTATAATATAACAGATTAATACGTCAAATTTGACCAATCACCTTGTAGCATTTATTATGTTCACTTGTGCAAAAATACTAATATCAAATATTTAC
>CACRXK020017391.1:0-10671 GCA_902702795.2 Paramuricea clavata
TGTATGATCACACGATTCACAGATTGACCTTTGTACCAGACCTTTGTACTCCAGGAGACTTTGCACAACTTTACTCTTGTCCTAACGCTTGTTTCATTAACTTAAGTTTATAATGCTATGGGCATGTATAAACTTGCTTTAAAAAGTAGTTAAAGTCAATTATGCCCAAGGGTATGGTTAACTGTAAAACAATAATGAAACGTGTGCTCTTCCGATCTTTTGAATGATGGTTTTTAAGGAGCATTTCAGCCCTTTTAATAGACCTTTCCAGTAATTACGTCACGACTAACACTGTTTTCAACTTAGGACCACCTTAAATGGCATGCATTTTAAGTTTGTTTCTCACGGGCTATGGCCAGAGGAGCAGAACATCCTTATTCAACACATGCTTAAAAAATAATTTTGGATTTTGACCAATAAATGTGGAAATAAGCTTAAACACGAAAACAAGGCTGAGGAGCCAAGAGGGGCCATGGCCCCTATGCATGTGTTGACGAAGGATATTCTGCTTCTCTGACCATAGCGCGTGAAAAACAAACTTGAAATCTATTCCATTTAGGTAGTCCTAAGTTGAAAACAGTGAGTTGTGACCTATAATTACCGGAAAGGTTCATTGAAAAACTAATTAGGAAAATCAATTAAGCATAATTTAAGATCAGCAAACTTAATGCTTTTTAACTTTTTAAAACATTTTTATTGTTAAAAACATTGATCTTGAATTATGCATGATTGATTTTCCTAGTTAGTTTTTTCAATTAAAAGAGCTGAAATGCGCCTTAAAAACCATCATTCAAAAGGGTGAACTGCTTTCCAGTCACACGTTCTTATACGTGCGTGCGTGCGCGTACGGAATACGTGCGAGTTGAATGCTGCTCGAATTTTACGCGACAAAATTTAGACACGCAAATAATTATCCAATGAAAACTGGTTTTCGGGTCACGTGAGAGGCGAGCTGAGCACGGAGCAAAGCAAATAGTCCGTGTGTTATGACCTCGAAAAGTGCCTGGAAAACGATTTTCATTTAGTATGTCTTAAGGCGGATTTCCAGTCCTCGCACGAAGCTCCTCGCAGCGAGTTTCATCCAATCACAATGCTTAAGAGTCAATTTTAATTAGATGCAAGCACTCGCAGCGAGCTGCGAGGAGCTTCGTGCGAGGACTGAAATTGCGCCTTTAAAGGAGGATTTCCAGTCCTCGCACGAAGCTCCTCGCAGCTCGCTGCGAGTGCATGCATGAGCACTTTCATCCAATCACAATGCTAAGCAGTTAATTTTAATTAGATGCAAGCACTCGCAGCGAGCTGCGAGGAGCTTCGTCCGAGGACTGAAAATCCGTCTTTAGATCTGAATTATTATGTCACCCAAAAGGACCAAATTTCTATTAACCAGTCTTCCTTTTAACAAAAGACCGGTTTTGCTCGAATCGTTTTGAGTTATGTAATCTTACATGCGTGTCGGACATAAACAACATATCTTGTCTACAACTTTGAGAAGGTACAGATAATTCTTTCTAAAATCCTTAGTTCTGGCTCTATCTCTATAAAGTCACAAGGACGTTAATATTAAGTCTCTGGGATATGTCTCTGACTCTCTGGGCTGAGAAATAATTCCTTACATGCGCTCAAAATGTTTTATTATAAGTAATAGCATGGCTTGAGGGAGATTAGTGATTAAATGGCCCCGTAACCCGAGGCAGGTTTGCGGAATTCCCGAGGGCGAAGCCCGAGGGAATTCCGCAAACCTGCCGAGGGTAAGGGGTAATAAGGGGTTAGTAATCGACCCTGTTGAAACAAAAGAAACCCGGGCAACTATGCTATTATACAATTAATGATGTAAAACGATAATCTTATGTTATGGATCAGCATTTAAATTTCCAACACAGTGTCCAAGACGTAATTCAAGAGATAACTTATCATTGCATTTGAACTATTACATCAGTTAGTGTTATGCTGTGCGATAAGCGAATATTATTGGAAAGAAGGCTCCATGCATATACGTTGAAATCACCAAATAAACAGCTCATGCACACAATTCTCCACTTCGTCGTAAGTTTACAGAGCATATTTTATACTTTGAGACTGATCTTTGACTTTGATGTGAACATTTATTGTTATAGTTTAAGGTTATTTAAGATTGATCCTGTCGTAAGTGTTCTACCAGAACCAATCGACAATATTTCATTTTAGCGTTGTCTTTGCCGTTGCGTTGGCTTCGCGTTACCTTTGTTTTAAATACCTTGATCGTATAAAAAGAGTTATTTTTCAGGCCGGTGACATAGCCAAAAGACTTCGCATTAATGTCCTTGTGATTTTATAGAGATATCTCTAGAATTGAGGATTTTAGAAAGCGTTATCTGTACTTTCTCAAAGTTGTAGACAAGATATGTTGTTTACGTCCAACACGCATAAGATTACATAACTCAAAATGATTCGAGCAAAACCGGTCTTTTGTTAAAAGGAAGACTGGTTAATAGACATTGGTCCTTTTGAGTTGACATAGTCGTGTATCGTCATCGATCCTTGTCGTTGAACAATAAAAAATTTGTCGTGAAATTATTGAAAATAAAATAGCTTTTTGTGAGAAAACTGCGGGTCTACGAAGCGAGAGCATTTCGGATTTGAACTCAGTGTTGGTTCCTGTAAAAATATTTCAGATGTAAGACACGCTAAATGAAAGTGAACGATATCGGGTCAAAACACACGGATAATATTATTTTTGATCGATGGGGAAATATCAGAAGGTTGAGGAAAAGCTGATTGCTGAGATACAAAAGTGTCCTGCACTCTGGAAAACAAAGGACAGTAATTATACATTCATCTATGTCTTCAGGAAAAAGGCATCAGCAGCAATGAATAAATAAGGCAATGTTCCACTGGTTTATTAGGGAGGGGTCCTGGCGTAGGTAATTTCAAGCTACCATTTTCAAGAGCCATTCGAAATTCAGATGCACCAAAAACACCTCCATCACCATTCCTGCCAGAACTACCAATTTCGACCAGGGTAAACAAGTATCTGGCATCACACACTGCCAACAGAACTATGTTGTATTTTCCAACAAAATTATCACAGAAAGTAAATCTGAGAGATACTGTAATCATTAGTGTACATAATGTCGGCGGTATTTAAACCACCGAGTAAAATTATGACTACAATACAGTAACTTTTGAAGCAGTAAACTATTTAAAAATGTTTTCTGTGTTTTGTTTTTTAGTTGTCCACTTGTCCTTGAGTCATTCAATGTTTTAAAAGAAATTTTTCGATTCTTATTTGACACCATTTATTCGGCAACGTCTAAAACATGGAATGGAATATCTGGAATATCTCATGCATAAATCACAATTTGGCAATATTAACGCGGATTTACGCCATTTAAACTTGTCGATTCCACTGATCTGAAATAAGACTGGATAACGCATCTATAGTATACAAAAGTGAAGCCGGAAGTAACCGGCCGCCACCCGATTCTGGGGCCCCACTTTTGTATAGATTTGTATTACAGACAGTAGTTTTTCGCGTTTTTTTTTTGCCTTGGCTACGTTTCCGACCGGGCCAATTTTACAATCACAACGATAGAAGCATACAAGACGAATTTTGAGCAAAAAATTTGAAGTATTATGGCTTTATAACGCCGCGAAACGGGATTTACAACTCTGAAGCAGTGGAGAGCCTCAGACTTTGTTTATCAACGCGAGCTCGTTTTGCTACTTTCATACAAAATCAACTCAAAATCGAGCTCAAAATATACAAGAATTACTGTTACTGGACGAATATTCTCACGAAATTTGAAGAAATGAAGCAGCTACATTGTGAACGAAAGCGTACAGAGGTTAGACTTTGTTTATTAACACGATCTCGTTTTGCTACTTTCATACAAAATCAACTTAATAAAATATACAATAATTACTGTTACTGGACGAATATTCTCAGGAAACTTGATGAAATGAAGCAGCTACATTGTGAACAAAAGCGTACTAAGGTTAGTTTTAAAATACCTTGAGGCTACTTTTATAATTATACGAATTTAATAAGGAACAGTTTTAAATGTCAATTTTGTCAAAAGCATTCCCCGGCGACTTGTCGAGAAGTTTTATATGTTTTAAAGTAGGAAGACAAGTGACAATGAAATATTTTTAATCCAAATTATAAACAACGATTCGATATGTTATTTTAATTCATATAATTATGGTCTATGGAAGTAGCCTCAAGGTATTTTAAAACTAACCTCTGTACGCTTTTGTTCACAATGTAGCTGCTTCATTTCTCAATAATTCTTGTTTATTTTGAGTTGATTTTGTATGAAAGTAGCAAATCGAGCTCGCGTTGATAAACAAAGTCTGAACACGTTTCGCGGCGTTATAAAGCCATAATACTCCAAATTTTTTGCTCAAAATTCTTCTTGTATGCTTCTATCGTTGTGATTGTAAAATTGGCCCGGTCGGAAACGTAGCCAAGGCAAAAAACGCGAAAAACTACCGTCTGTAATACAAATCTATACAAAAGTGGGGCCCCAGAATCGGGTGGCGGCCGGTTACTTCCGGCTTCACGTTTGTATACTATAGTATAGATGCGTTATCCAGTCTTATTTCAGATCAGTGGTCGATTCAGTCAATTTTGACGAGTCCACGAGCTTATTCGTAGTATTGTTATTATTTTCTGAACAGGCGCTATACTGTATATAAACTATGCAAATAGTGGAATATTATTTTGCAGGTTTCATATCTTCGGTTCAGTGAATGCTATGTAGATGAAAATACCACCGTTCGATTCAGTGAAATAATATCTCCTAATTCCTAACGATAGTTTTATCAAAGACAAACATTATAGCGATTTATGAGCCTTGAGTGCGCAAGCGATATTATATTTCAATAAATTAATACATAAATCATAACTGTTTGAAGTTTGTAAACAATGTATTACTATAAAGCCTTATCTTTCGCCGAACATATAAACTTCAGCCCCCTCGAACCCTTCGATGTAGTCTTGTTGGAATAACAATCTAAAACACTATTTAGAGTGTTATTTTTAAGCCTGTGGCTTCAGTTTTTCATCTTTTATTTCGGTATTTCACTCTCAGGTACTCATAGGTACTCATAGGTACTCTCAGGTACTCATAGGCAGTCATAGGTACTCGGCGGAATTAGATTTCTAAAGGTCAAATTACAACTGTTGCTCCTTTCATTGACCAATTTTAGCGGGTCATTTAGTAAAATTCCCTCGGGCCTTCGGCCCTTTACTAAATGACCCTCATCGAGCGGCGCCCAAGGGAATTTTACTAAACGGCCCTCATCGGGCGGGACGTTTTAATAGCTAATTCGCCTCTTTCTATGCTATTACTTATAAAAATACAACATCGCTTGAGCACTCAAGGCTCATAAATCGCTATAATGTTTGTCTTTGACTAAAACTATCGTTAGGAATTAGGAGATATTAGATAGCTTAAGATCTACGACGTCGACGTTAGCTAGGACGTCAGGGCTAAGCAGAGGACTGGGACTACATTAGGACGACATCCTAGTCCCAGTATTCTGCATAGCCCTGACATCCTAGCTGACGTCGACGTCGTAGATCTTAAGCTATCTATTATTTCACTGAAACGAACGGTGGTATTTTCATCTACATAGCATTCACTGAACTGACGATATGAAACCTGCAAAATAATATTCCACTATTAGCATAGTTAAAGATTTATATATAGCGCCTGTTGAGAAAATAATAACAGAATTTAGAAGCTTTTACCTTCGATTTGCTACAAATAAGCTCGTGGACTCGTCAACATTGACTGAATCTACAAGTTTAAATGGCGTAAATCCGCGTTAATATTGCCAAATTGTGCAAAAACGTTGTAAAAACTGATTTATGAGATGTTCCAGATATTCCAGATGTTCCAGTTGTTCAGAGGTTACATTCCATGTTTTAGACGTTGCCCATTTATTCTTATATGACACCATTAAAAAATGAGGAACCAGCACGGGCTGGACATTGCATGACCACATGGTTCCTATCAATGGCACCACAGCACATTGGAAAATTCCACAGCTTCCAGAAGTCGGTTGCAATTTTCCTCCATTCATTTGGGGTTGTCGGAGTTTTGAGGTGGTTTGCCAACGATGACCACAGAGCGTCTGACGTTTCCTCGATTATTTTGGTCACGGTAGAATGACCAAGACGAAAGCTACATGCAATGCTCTGCTGTGAGTCCCTGGTTTCCAGAAATCGAAGGGTACAGCCAAGCGTTCAGCAGGACCAAGAAGTAAAACGTGTGACTGGGTCTTTACCTGGGATTTTCAATTGCTATCTTCCCTGTTATCGTTTCCTGATAATATTGTCAATATAAACACTTCAAACGCTATCGCTTTGGTGTTTTTGGTTGTCGTGAATAGCTCCTATATTCAGAACAACTCACTAAAAGTAGAGATTTCTATTCTGAAAAATATATTTATTCTCGCCCCGTCCCAACACAATCACAAAATTCTTGCAATGTACAAACCGAATGCATTTGATTGACACTTCCGCATTAATTAACTTCAGGTATGCCATAAACTGTTAAATATGATATGATGTCGTCCAATACAACTGTACTAAAATGTCAACATCAATATATTTTTAAATTGTTCTGACTGTTCACAGTTCAATGTCCAAATGTTCACTTGAAATTGAGTCTATTGTTCATCCTCCGCGATCTCCTGAACACGCAATTTAGCCGCTACTGCAGCATCCCGCTTCGGTCTAAATGTCTCCGCTTTCGGGTAGAGTATTGCCGGTACTGGTTCTTTCTTGTCAACCGAGAGCTCTAGTGGGTACAAATGCTGCACGGCACGCTCAATTTGAGACTTTCTGTACGTACTTTGGCTCCCCTGATTTTTCCATCTTTTCCCACAATCAGTGCTTCGACAATTCCTAACGGCCAACGACCACGTTTTCTCTCATCTGTCGCAATAATCACTACATCACGTTGGCACTGCTCCACTACATTCTGCTTTCGAACGGTGTCTCTCACGAAGGCTACACAAATATTCCTGGTCCACCGTCTCCAAAGCGCTTCTTTGCCTTTCATCAAGTGCTTCGCTCGTTTTCTAAGGTCACCGTCCTCAATATTATGTGGTTGGAATTCGGGTAAAATATTACTATTCAGAAACAACACTAATTTGGCGTTAACACTGGAAATTGCACGTCATCCTCCACGTAAGATAATGGACGGTTATTTAACGCCACCTCGACATCAAGCAATACTTCCTCTAACTCGTTCCATCGCAGGAAACCGTTTCCAATGGTCTTGCTTAACGCTGCTTTCACGAGCCCATTCCCAATCATCCTTTCGAATTGCCCGCCCCACGTAATCCAATGCAGAACTATCGAGCTGTCCGACCAACACTGAACTTTCGTAACCGGAAATCCGATCAATGCCTCCTTTACATTTGAAGTCAAGTTGACTGCCATATGCGCCGCTACCAGTTCAATCCTCGGAATCGTTAATCCTCGCTTCGGTAGTCTTGATCTCGCCGCGACTAGGCCATGGTTGGTCCACAAATCTTGCTCAACTACGACATAGACACATGCCGCAACCCCGTTACCGCTCGCATCTCCAACGGAATGCAGTTGGATGGCTCTTGATAAACTGCCAAAGATCTCTCAGTTTCCACTTGTACTGGAAGTTCACTGTTCCACTTGTTCCACAACTTTGCGAGGGTTTCTGAAAGTGGTGCATCCCAGGCGTTCTTGGTGTCACATGCTGCACGGTAGATAAGTTTACCCGTAAGCGTTATAAGGAGACCCGTAAGGAGATACGAAGCCCAAAGGGTCATATATCTTGGCGAGCTTTGCCAAGACGCCGGCAAAGTGTCTTTTCAGTGGGCATTGTAACAGCGACTGTGTCTCGTTCTTTATTCCACGCAAGTCAGAGTGCCACGCAAGTCAGAGGGACCCCAGAAGTGGGACTTCTGGGGTCCCTAACTGCTGTTTTGCATAGGTAGGATCACCGTCTTGAGACTGTGTCGTCTCTAATTCACGCTCATTCGAGTGCCATTTGAGAAGCTTAAACCCGCATCCTCGAAAATAGTTGTTGCTTTCTCTTTAACTTCTTCCGTTTTCGATACTGATGTTGACCCCGTTATCAAATCGTCCACGTACAACTCTTCACGCAGTTTTGCCACTACTTCCGGTTCTCTTTCTTCCCAGTTACTCAGGTGTGCATCAATGACCCCAACAAGAAGGGAGATGACACAAGCCCGAAAAGTGCCCTGGTAAATCTCAAGGTCTCTAGTTCTGATTGCTGATCTTTCCGCCAGTGAAATCGAAGCGCGTCTCGGTCGTTTTCGCGAATACGTACTTGCAAAATTTAACCTGCACCGTAGCACGAGAACGAACGAATATGCGGGTATGCAAATGTTTTTGGTCAAAAGCTGAAATCTGATTACCCTGGTTGCCAGAGGTTCTGTATCTTTCGCCTTATTCTCGCTCGTATTTATTTTACGCGAGGCGAAGAGAACCTCTGGTGGCACGCGATACAAATCTCTCTTCCATGCTGACGTTGCCGTTTGAGAATTTGCAAAACTAAAATTTAAACTTCCGGGTTTGCCATACTACCAAAATAGCTATCTTTAGACTGTTTGGCAGCCTTGTGTAAAATATTAAAAATAAGCAGCCCAAACATATAGATTATTCATTAGAAACATGTAGATTATTCTCGCAACGCACAAAGCAACCTTACTGATTGTTAAATTTGTGGAATGCCGTTTGTATTAGCAAACGTGAAAATCAAAAGTGAAAGAATATAAATATGTAAATATTTATATATGCGTGCAACGGAGCTAGTATGAACGTTTCCTTTTAAACAATAACAAACAACGAGAAAATATTGGCAAAATAAATCATATGAATAAGTTGAACGACACCTTGAACGATAAGCAAGTGAACATGCAACACTTCATATACTTTTAATACAAATATTAATACTGTAATAGAGTGAACATGTCATGCCGTCAAGGCGTCAACTCAAGTCATGCCGCGATGACAGCTCTTCTCCAGCGCAGAAAATCTTTTTATAGCGGAACAAACTAAGTTAATCCCAAATAACGCAGACAAAGTAAAGCATTTTTAAATACGTTCGTGTTATTTCTGTATTTTGTTTACATCATGTTCTCTGAGAAATATGAACAGGTTTTTTTTGTCTAGCCAATCACATCACTTCATGTGACTGCTAATTATAACTAACCAATCATGTGCTTGGTACAAATTTTGTACCAAAGGAAGAGAGATTTGTATCGCGTGCCACCAGAGGTTCTCTTCGCCTCGCGTAAAATAAATACGAGCGGGAATAAGGCGAAAGATACAGAACCTCTGGCAACCTAGGTAAAATCTGATTGGATTGCATAATTAATCTCGTACTCATCGGACGAGTAGAGACGAGAGCGAATATGTAATTAATAAACAAGAGTTAATTTGCATGATCATGAGTCATGACTGATAAAACTGAGATTTAGGACCTCCATTTGGTTGTTCATATACCATATAAAGTTTCGTGTATCATTTTATAATATACTGAATATTATGTGACACAAGCTGACGCCTACTGGGAATACTAGAAATTCAGCTAGCTTGTTAATTTATTTTCTAAATTCATAAATCCATGCATAAATTCAAATTGACTATTTCCCAAGAGGTTCTAACAATATCAACTGTGAGTTTTCAATGCACTTCCCCAAAAACGTTAAGTCAATTATTTCAAAAGATTGACCGAATATTTGCCATGCATGTATGTAAGCAAGTTTATACATGCCCATAGCATTATAAACTTAAGTTAATGAAACAAGCGTTAGGACAAGAGTAAAGTTGTGCAAAGTCTCCTGGAGTACAAAGGTCAATCTGTGAATCGTGTGATCATACACGTGCAAAGCGCAAGGCTGAATTAACAACAAACCATTGTCAAATCTCTTCCCATGCGTGCGGGAAAATAGACCAATCAGGTTTCACCTCTTCGTCTGCATAGTTTCCTGCTTGGATCAGTAAGCCTCATTGTGTCACTTGCAAGCAAAATTGTATGACCTCTGCGGCAAAGTATTTCAAAATTATACTTTTGGAACGATATTTCGTGGATATAAAACAACGGTCAGTAACACAGTATTATTCAGTGAGACGCAGTTTATTGAAATATAGCTCTGCGCCTCTGCCGCGGGCAAGCGCATTTACTCTTCTGTTGGACAAAGGAATACGTTAGCTCAAGTATTGATGTATAATTCAGTGAGACGCAGTTTATCAGTCAAATATAACTCTGCCGCGAGCAACCGCTTTTACTCTTCTGGTGGACAAAGGAATACATTGGCTCATGTATTGATGTATGATTCAGTGAGACGATGTTCATTCAAATATAACTCTGCCGCGGGCAAGCGCTTTTACTCTTCTGGTGGACAAAGGAATACCTTGGCTCAAGTATCGATGTGTGATTCAGTGAGACGCAGTCTATTCAAGTATAACTCTACCGTGGTCAAGCGCTTTTACCTTTCTGGTGGACAAAGGAATACGTTGGCTCAACCGATGAAGTTAAATGAAGCCGCCGCTGGGGGAATTATAACAAGATCGAGAGGCTAAACACGAATTCAACAAGTGTCATTTGATATCATTCGTATATCAATGTATATGTATGCACATGCATTTGGTGCGTAAGTATGCGGTGAATT
>CACRXK020017392.1:0-10670 GCA_902702795.2 Paramuricea clavata
AAACTACTTACGCATGGTTTGAATCTTACATCCAAAATAGGAAATCGATTTGTTTAATGAATGGGAAAAAATCACATGCTAGAGAAATTAGGTGTGGGGTACCACAAGGTTCTAACCTTGGCCCCATCCTATTCCTCTTGTATATTAACGATCTACCTAAGTGTCTAGAAACAACCAAGGCTAACTAGTTTGCTGATGACACAAATCTTTCGTGTGCCGGCTTAGATGCCAATGAAATCGAGACTAAACTTAAAAGAGATCTTGAGAATGTTCATAGTTGGCTTAGATGTAACAAGCTCACGCTAAACGATAGCAAAACGGAATTTATGATAATTGGCTCTAGACATCATCTTACTAAATTTGAAGACAACCCAAAGATTTCATTAGCCATACGAGATAATAATATTAAACGGGTCACCAATAAAAAATCTCTTGGTTTTATCATCGACGATCAATTAAAGTGGGGTATACACATTGACGCACAATGTAAAAAAATCTCAAAAAATATCGCATTACTAAGAAGAGCCAAGTCCTTTGTTCCTTTACACATTTTAATCAAAATGTATAATGCTCTAGTATCTCCTCACCTGACATATTGCTCAACAATATGAAATGATGGATCTAATACCATTCTTAACAAACTCTCTAAGTTACAAAGAAGAGCAGCTCGGGTTATCACAGGACAATCATACGATGTTCGTTCCACTCAAATACTAGAAAGTCTCAATTGGATGCCAATTGAAGACATTTTAAAGAAAAGAGAAATCATTATGACGTTTAAAGCTTTAACTAACAGACTACCTGATTATATAATTATGTGCAGAATTTCTTCACGAGATGCGAAAACAGTAATTATTCTCTAAGAAGCAATAATGTTAAACTATCTTTGCCTAAACCAAGAACCAACTTTCTTAAAAGAAGTTTCTCTTATAGAGCAGCACAAGGGTGGAACGAATTATCGGATGAAGTAACTAATAACATTCAGGATTTATCTTTACCCAATTTCAAAAGGCGTTTAGCCCTTAAGCTTGCATATGAATAATGTATAATGCATTTCCGAAATTAATGGAGTGTGTAATAATTATGTGCTGTAATTAAATGTAAATATCCATAGTTAATGTGTGTTTAATACTATATAGCACGGCCCTTTGAAAAACAGACTGTATATATTATACTGAATAGGCTACCGTGTTAAAAGAAATTTTATTAAAGATTAAAGATTAAAGATTATAGTTCATATAAACGGGAACAGAAATGAATATTTATATGCGAGCACGTAGTTCCAAGACCAGCTAGCGGGGGGTCGAAACGTGCTTTCCCGGTTATGCTTGGAGCCTGATGAGAACATAACCTTAGTTTTGAACATAAAACACATGGGACTTAACCTGGGTCGCGATACATTGGCATTCACCCAGGTCTTGGCATCATCACAATACATCTCGCATTATAAACGCACCCGGGTTATGCCTGCGCGATCTTCACAAGAACAATCAATCGATTCATATACATCGCATTCTTACTATTCATGCCTTATTTTAATGAATGTTCAGACTTTTGTATCACTTATACCATTTTACAACTTATATATCACCACTCTCGTCACTATATATATATTACTGTATAAATCAAGCTTCACCAACATCATCACAGTCCATGCATCATCATAACATAATTCACTAGATTCATCATTTTCCACTCCAATTCTATCAGTCACATTGAATCGAAAGTTCACTTCATTTCATTTCCCTCCACACACCAATTGGTACGTTCACCCAATAAAATGTCCCAACAGTCAGCAGGGCCATTTCACAGCATTCCAGGATCTGAATACCTGCAACCACCTTTTCGATCCAATTCCAAAAGAAAAATACTAAATCCCAGAAAAGTCGGAATATTCGAATGCTTTATTCCGTATAACAGCTTTGCCTCCTTTATGAACCGGTCTTTGGCCACTGTGGATTCGCCTTTTAACTTCTTAACAACAACTGTTTTCTGAAAGCACCAGTGCTAATTTCTTCAACATGTTTTAGTAATTCCCAACTAAATGTGGGTAAACACTGATCTATTTTTCGCCTTTTAATTAGTGAAGGAAATTTAAAGCTTCCCTGTACTCCAGACATTTTGAATGTCGGCAACCAAAAGCTGTTTGCCGACGTATTACACTATTTTATCTCACCTTTTGTCATTTGAGTATGTGGCACTTTGGGCATAGTTTTCAATGGTGCGCTTCCTATCTAAGCACAATGTCTGAGATAAGTAAGAATGTGAGATCAAATTTCGAAAAAATACTATTAGATTGAAATATCATCATTACAAATGAAATAAAATATTTAGCATAGAACTGGACACAGTGGACAGCAAGAATTTACCCGAAGGTTAGAAAAATGCTGTGTGACACAAATTACATTTAATGACAGTTTTCGCCAGGTTTTTTAAACGCCGCGCTTCCTATAGCTACGAGCCGACAGTGACATTGGAATTTGAATACTGTTACCCGATCCTCACGTATATGAAGAACGTACCAATAAATATTTGTATGATTCTATCCAATAACTTATTGGCAGTGTTTAGAGCTGATGCTGTGGGTTAGGAGTATAAATATGCGTAAAGCTTAGTTCAGTTCCAATATGTTAATGGCCGTCTTGCGTTATACCATGCAATACTTTTATTGGCTTATAATGTGCGGATCGGTTGATTACTTGTATAGTTAACACTGACGAGTATTGTTTTATTCACGCAAACAATAAATCAACATAAGAATGATAAGATCGTGTAAACATCTACATTAATAAAAAATATTTTATTGCGGTCTAGTAGGGTCTATTATAGCTATGTTTTAATATTTGTAAAGTGCCGAACACAATGTTAATGCAAAACAAGTGCGCGGAGTCAAAGCCAGAGTGGCGAACCATTTATTAAAGTAAAGCACAATCTTATATAATACAATTGCGTGGGAGCCTTGGCCTCTCCCAAGAAAGGAACTACGTCACAAACAACATAGTTTCGGTCGCCTAATCCTATTACTGTAATTTCGATTTACTTCAATGCTACACTTGCCATAACGCAACGAAAACAATTCATGAAAATATTTAATCAAAAATCTTCAAAACGTTAGGTTTTTTCCCGATTTCGTCCATTCCCCGGCCATTCCCCGGCCATTCCCCGGCCATTCCCCGGCCATTCCCCGGTCATTCCCCGGCCATTCCCCGGCCATTCCCTTCCCCGTTCCCTTCCCCGTTCCCTTCCCCGTTCCCTTCCCCCATCCCCTTTCCCCGTTTTAAAGATAGCCGTTTTAAAAACGAAAATTCATCGCACGGATCAATAGTTGTTGTTGACAGCCGCCATGTTGATATACCATAAATAAACGTATAAATAAACGTTTTACTTACCCTGCAAGCCTTGGGCACTCTCTACATATTTTCTCTGACTCGTCTCCGGGTATTAGATCACAGTAAATAGAAGATTAGATCGAGCCATGATATGCATCTTGTCGTTGACCTCAGTGCTTTTCCAATCCTTGTAAACGTACACTGTAAATCGGCCATTTGTTCTCTATAAAGGAGCCTGTTTTCCTCTTCGACATTTTGCAACAGCAAAACATACCAGTCTGGTAGGGAAACGCCGGTAGTTATATCGAAACTTCTGCTAGCAAATATCGAACTGTGACAATGTGACAGCTAAGACCAGACGTTTAATTTAAAAAAAGACGCCTGCTCAGGCGTGCACACTGGCCTGAAAATAGCGAGATACGTGCTATGGTGCAAAAGGCAGGAATACAAATCTTAAACCGCAAGCAAATTTTATGGACTTTTTTTAAAAATAAAAGACCTTTTCGGGAGACGTAATGGTGCAAATATATAACTAGGAGTTACTATCGCAAGGGAAGTGCTGCCTTTGTGGCGTATGAACTGAATGCAAAAAATTATACTTTTACACAATTCTCGGTTATATCCCCAATGTTTCCTTCTCGTTTATCATTTAAGCCCGTTCACAAACTCATTCTTAAATTGTGTGCACGGAATACGAGTAAATAGCCAACATGAAAATGAAGCCATTGGGCAATGCACACTACTTTAGTATTAACTCTGGCTAACGCCAGACCAATTTACACTGTAACGCCAGACGATTTTACTTGTTAGTGGCAGAGTACTGTCAGTAAATGGGTTAACAAATACATCTGCCAATGTCTCTTATTAACAGGCAATGCACCCTGCTTTAGTATTCTTTAGTAACTCTTCAGAATTTGCTCAGAGTCAATGTGAGTAAAATACATCTTCTATTCAAGCGCTTTCATGTACAAAGTTTCGTTTGAATACGGCACAGAGTAGGAATATTTATTTTGAATTTTTCAGAATATCGGGTTTTTACTCGCACGCACGTTTATAGCTCGATCGATCATGCACGTGCAAATCATGCCGACCTACAGAATCGATTTCCGGTTTTTCCTAAACAGCGCGTTGTTTTGATGTGCGTTCCATGGGCCGCGCTAAAAATATAAATATTCTGTAAATACGGAAATAAAAGATGAAAATCTCAAGACACAAGCTTGAAAATAACACTATAAATAGTGTTTTCGATTCTGGTTCCAATAATATCATTACGAAAAAGATATGTCCAAAGGAGTCGAAGTTATGTCGGCAAAATATATGGCTAGTACGTTTACATTTTTTTGTTATATTATGAAATATGATAGCATACTTGTATTAAAATTCGCGTCGAACTAATGTTATTGTATTAGGCAAATGAGTAGACTTGCCACAAGTCGACCTCGAACGAAATGCGTTTCTTTGAGGTCGACTTGTGGCAAGTCTAGCAAATGAGAACCATACAATAATGGTTTTAGTTCTTGTTGGTATTTTGAGCACACGGTTTATAGCTACCACAAAGCTTTTCGCGCGGATTTTATTTCGCGCAGTACTAAAATTTCCGCACTAATTCTCTTAATTCTAGTACTGCGCGGATTTTAATACATGTATTTAAAGGTATATTGTCGACATTTGACTAAAACTATCGTAAGGAATTAGGAGAGTTTGCCCTTGTGTATATTCCAATATATTGTATAAATTCGCTGGGTACAAATTTATGAAATTTTGGGGTTTTTGAGTCGTTTAATTTAATACAAAAAGAAAAACATTAATTCAACAGGCAAGAAAGTCCAGAGTGCGACGCAAAAATTAACACAAGTACACAACGGATGTTATGAGTCCACGACATATATTTATAGTTGTTTATTAAAAAGTCAAACTGTCAAACCTTTAACTTGTCCTTGTTCAAATACCCTTCTATATATTGTATAAATTCGCTGGGTCCAAATTTTGTGGTTTTCGAGTCATTACACAAAGAAAAACACATTAATTCAGCACGCAAGAAAGTCCAGAGTACGACACAACGTAAATCCATAGGAAATCGGCACAATTCTTTGAAAATTCAACGAAACTGTGTAAAATATAGTTTAATCACTCTGTGAAAAGCCGCCATTGGAGTTCGGAATTGTGCGCGTGCGTACAAGTGTATGGGCTAATAAACGAAAAATGCACCACAAGCATGGCATGAGTCGGCTATTACGTACATAAATACGAACTTATTACTATACTATCTAAATCATGGAACCGAGGGAATCGATGGCATTTTAGCTTAGTCGTTGCACCTTGAGCCTGCGATGAGCTAACGCAAACTCGATTTCTCGACTACGAAAAAAACAGGAAAACACAGGGAAAACAGAAAAGGGGGGATTTAAGACACTTGGCCTACAGGCCAGTGTAATAAGCAACGAGAAAGGACTTCGAACTATTGTTCACAGTAGGATCTAATCTTTCGTTGTATCAAATTTCTTCTGTACACTAGAGAGCTAGGTCACCCACGTACGAACCAAATTCCACTTCGTCCAAAAAGCAGCGAGCAAAATAAAAATTGGGCTGGTTAACGTATACTGAGTACTTTGCAAATTCATTCTGTCAATATTTCTTCTATAATCGTAAACGACTTATATATCTACACCGTCAGTTGATGGAGCAGACAGATGGTGTCAAGGTTACACAGCCTACAGGGTACAGTTACCCGACCGGGACAATTTAAAATAGCGCGCGCGGGAAGATCGCATTCAAATTTATTATACATACATAGAACTTCACAGCGACAGTGTAATACAACAACCTTAAATTCTGTAAAGCTTTTGGTAGTATACCTTGCGCAAAGTCAGTTGAAATGGCGCATTTTAACCAGCATCCCACACAGCGAGTGACGCACTTGCTACCAGTGATGATTTAATATCAAAAATAGAAGAAATTAACGAGAAAGTTCAGAGTTTGTCATCTAAGCATGATGTGACATTTATAAGTAATATGTCAATAGATGAGACATGTTTGAACTCTAGTGGCCTGCATCTAAATGCAAAGGGGACCGCCATACTAGCTACACATTTTATTAAGTTCCTTAGGGATGGACAATCCTTAAGTTCACTGCGCCCACAAAAACATTCCCGTCAGGATTTTCCAAAGAACACAATAAACCATCTGGCAGAACTACTAAATGCGATAATGAACTTGAACAAGTAAATTGTCAAGATGTGCCAAGCAATTCTTTATTAGGCATAGATAGTGAAATTAACATAATCGCCAAAAGTAAAGGTTTGAAGATAGCCAACTTAAATGTAAATAGCTTAATGAAACATCTGGATAAAATTCGCTTAATCCTTAACAATAACGCCCTTGACATTCTTGCAATTAATGAGTCCAAAATTGATAATCAGATTTCAAATAATGAGATACATATTGGTGGTTTTAATATAATTCGTAAAGATCGAAATAGGTTTGGTGGAGGTGTGGTTCTATATGTTCGCCAAAACATATCATTCTCAGATAGAATAGATCTAATCCCTGATGAACTTGAGATGGTCTGCATTGAATTAAGTTTACCCTACAATAAATCACTGCTAATAAGCACATGGTATAGACCACCAAATTCTCTTATGAATATATTTGATTACTGGGCAAGCTTTTTAGCAAAATGTGATAATGAAGATAAGGAGCTAATCCTCATAGGAGATTTAAATTGTGATGTCAGTAAAACTATACCTGACCCTCACACAGGTAAGTTGCAATTTTTATGTTCTCTGTATCAGATAGACCAACTTATTAAAGAATCTACAAGGCTAACTCCTAAATCAGCTACACTAATTGATTTAATATTAACAAATAGACCAGAAAATATTTCCAGATCAGGTGTAATTCACCTGGGAATTTCAGATCACAGCCTTGTCTACGCTGTGAGAAAATTTACACTACCGAAAGGAAGGCAAAAAATTCGTCAGGGTCGTAACTTTAAAAACTTTGTCGAAAATGATTTCATTCGGGATGTGTCTCAATTGCCTTGGGAGATGGTCTATCAGTTTGGAGATCCCAATTTATGTTGGCAAGTCTGGAACTCACTATTATTAGATGCACTTAATAGACATGCCCCTCTGCGCCACAAGCGAATAAGGAATAACCCTGTCCCATGGATTAATCCTCAAATTAAAGAACTTATGAGAAAAAGGGACTATCACAAAAAAAAGGCCATAAAATATGATTCGGAGTCACAGTGGGAATTGTATAAAACACTACGTAATGAAGTAAATATAAACATGCGGAAAACAAAATCTAAGTACTTTTGTGATAAAATCCAGGCAAGCTCTCAAATGGGAGACAGTAAAAGTGGATGGGCTTGGATAAATTCGCTCTTAGGAAGAAAGCATAAGAATGCAAATATTAATGAACTTAAAGTAAATGATGATATTATTTCTGATGATAAATCTATTACTGAAACATTAAATGAATATTTTATAAATATTGGAATGAAGATGGCTGCTGAATCAGCATGTCAAAGCACTGATGCTTTAAATGATCAAGTAATTTATGAAAGTATTGTGCTTCTTCCTAAAGAAAATTTTCACTTCGCAGATATTACTATGGATATAGTGTTTCCAAACGCCTACAAAAACTAAATGTCTCAAAAGCGACAGGTATGGATGGAATACCTGCGAATATTTTAAAACTGACATCAACCCTTATTGCTCCATCTATAACTTTTATATTTAACCTATCGATTAGAACTGGTATTTATACAGATGAGTGGAAATTAGCTAGAGTTATACCAATTTACAAATCTGAGGATAAGCGTAAATGCGAAAATTATAGACCAATTTCAATTCTTCCCATAATAAGTAAAATATTTGAAGGGGAAGTTTTTACTCAAATATATAGCTTTTTGAATAAACATGCGCTTCTGTCTAAATTTCAATCCGGGTTTAGACCAAAACATGGAACCTTATAGGTGCTCTTATACAAATGTGTGATCAATGGCTACAAGACATGGATGAAGGCAAAATAAATGGAGTTGTTTTTCTTGATATATGTAAAGCATTTGACTCGGTGAATCACGAGATATTATTGGAGAAGCTTAAAACCCAGTTTGGAATTCACGACATTGAATTAAAATGGGTCCAATCATACTTAAGGAATAGAAAGCAAGTGTGTTCTGTTAATGATCAAACTTCTTCTGCAAGAACAATAATATGCGGAATTCCGCAAGGATCCATACTTGGTCCATTATTGTTTTTGCTATATATTAATAATGTGCCTGACATTTTAGAAAGGACAACCCCATGTCTTTATGCCGACGACACTCAGATATCTTCCTCTTCGCATGATTACGATACATTGATTGACAATTTGAATATGGACCTTTCCAGTATTTATAAATGGCTTGCTAAAAACAAACTAAAATATCATAGGAAAAAAACAAAAGTCATGTTTATTGGATCTACGCATAATCTAAATCATAAAATAGGAAATAGACCCGTTGAGATTAACAAAATCCCAGTCCCACAAACCAATACATTTAAATGTCTAGGTGCAAATCTAGATGAAAAATTAAGTTGGGAGAAACATATTGATTCTGTATGCCATAAGATTAGCGCTGGAATAGGAGCAATTAAAAGAATAAAACCTTATGTTCCACACAAAACCTTACATGATGTCTACAAAACATTAATTCAGCCTCATTTTGATTACTGTTCTCCCCTGTGGGATAACTGTGGTTTGGGACTTCAAGACAAATTGCAAAAATTCCAAAATCGAGCAGCAAGGCCGATTACCGGAGCTGACTACGATGTAAGATCGTCTGAAGTCCTAAACAAATTAGGCTGGGAAACCCTGGCTAGGAGACGAGAACAAAACAAGCTAGTATTGATGTATAAAGTCTTGGGGAACCACACTGCGCCAAACCTTAAAGATCTTTTTTCTCAGAGAAATGCATCGCAGAATATTTATGATTTACGCAATAGCGAAAATGATCTCTCGTTAAAAAAACCGAAAACGGAATTTCTAAAGAAAACATTTGGATACAGTGGAGCAATTCTATGGAATAGTCTCCCGCAAGATGTCAAGGCGGCTGAGTCAATTACGTCATTTAAAACAATGGCGAAATTGCATTTAAGCAGATGATAAGCTAATTTCTCCAGGACCAAATGATGGGAGGACAATATAGATTGTGGGCGGGAGGGGAGTTAATTTTGCGTGAGGGTGGGTGGGTACTTGTTTAGGGGGTGGAGGTTTGGGAGGAAGATGATAAAATTTTAGGGTGGGATTCTTACATATTTTGTTCTATATATAATTAACATTTAGCTCTTTGTGTGTATACGCCCTTCGTGGAAACCAGTTGTAAATAATTGTCGAAGTTAGCGTATTGAAATAAAGTTTTACATACATACATTACATACAGATTAGGATTGCTGCCTCGCTCGCTCGCTTCACGCTCGCTCGCTACGGCAGCAATGAAATCCAATAGCAAAAACTTGTGTTATATAATTTACCTGTACGTCATAAGAATGCTTTGTAATTTGTATTTATTGCTGCCGTAGCGAGCGAGCGGGAAGCGAGCGAGCGAGGCAGCAGCCCTAATCTTTGTATATATATATATATATATATATATATATATATATATATATATATATATATATATATATATATATATATATATATATATATATATATATATATATATATATATATATATGTACATATATATGTATATATATATATATATATGTACATATGTATATATATATGTATATATGTATATATATATATATAATAATAATAATAATAATAATAATAATAACGATTTATTCAACAGATCCATACATATGGCTCTTCCCTGTTAAAATACTAATTAAATACTATATTCTATAACTATGAACTATAACGTTTATGTGTTGAAATTAGATAAAATCGATGTTCGGATTAAAAACTAGTTTTGGCGTGCTCTTTCGAATAAAAGTTCTTTAGTTAATTTTAAAAATACTTTGTAATTAGTACAATTCCTGATGTTCTCCGGTAAGGAATTAAAAAGTTTCGCAGCACTATGTTGAAACGTTCCAGTTTCTTTTGGCACGACTAGTCTAACTGCATTGGTTGAGCGCAGTTCTCGAACGCAAGTTTGTCGTTCTAGCTTTAGATACTCTGGCCACTCTGGGAAGTACATGGCTTTGAAACTCGATTTCAGGATGTTGAGGTCTCTTCTTTCGTTAACTGGAAGCCATCCAACTTCCAGGATATCCTTTTGATCTTTAACATATCGACCCAAGACAAAACTAGCAGTTGCAAATTGAACTTTCTGTAAGCGCCTTGATA
>CACRXK020017393.1:0-10669 GCA_902702795.2 Paramuricea clavata
AGACGGAGGACAATTGCTAAATATATGCTTGTTTCGCTCTATATCAGAGCTCATCAGAATGCCCAGGAAACACTGATGAAATTTTGATTTACATCAACGAATCTTTCTTTAACAGATTTATTGGGTTATATGGTAATATGTATATATACAGACATTAAAGGAGAACTCCAAGGGGTAAAGCACAAACATGACTCCAGGGCTTTATTTATAGCCTTTATATGGCCCCCTGAGAATACTGAATATAGCTACTAAATATAATTACAGTTTGTAACATGAACAATCAGATAAGCGCCATTTACATCAGGGTCTGAAATTTATATTTTTTCTCAGTATCCAAAGGGGATACCAGGATTCAAAGTTTAGTATATCCTATCCCATCCAAATAAGTTTCCATAACACTCACTGTTACAAATTACAATAACAACTGAGGAGACTCCACAGTCAACAACAAATAAACAATTAATCCACATAATCCTTCAACAAACTTCTATATGCTAGTCCTCATTGAGGAAAGACTGGTGGTAAACTGATAATATTCAAAAACTTTCAGGAGCCTATCAAAGGAAATTTTTTAGTATCCAGTCAGGATAGTATTATTCATAATTTGGTATCCAAAATCAAATTTTTGGTATCCTGTGGATATCAGGATACTAAAATATATTTCAGACCCTGTACATAAGAACCTGTTTAGGCTAACTTGGAAAAAATCTAGGTTCTTATTCGCAGGGTTTTAATTTACTGTGTTGTCTAATTTTGTCCCAAAACAGACCATGCACAGCAGCCTGTTCTGGCAACATAGATAATGGGATGGTGCCACTCTTTGTGACACAAAATCAGGCAATTATAGTACAATATGAACTGGCAAGTGTCTGGCACCTTAAAATCAGATTCCTTTGTGTAGATGGAGCTCATAAGCCTTGGCTGGCAATCCATCTAGGAGAAAGAAAGCTCTGATTTCAAACCCCCAGACCCCACTTTTGGACAAGACATGTATAGTAACTATATCAGTCATGATCATCTAAAAATGCCAGTATATATGCACTTATACAAAGCTGTATGCACTGCAAAGCTACACTTTATTTATCTCAATGACATTTTCAGGGTTCTGGATCATTTTCATTACTTTGTGAAGAGTTTATTCTCTTTGATTTTTATACATTTTTAGATCTGACTGGTTTCCATGTGATAAAATAAGAACCTGAAATACTAGCCTAAACAGATTGAGTGTCTAAATACTGAAAAATTAGCCTGACAGGCCCTTATACAGGTTCTTATATGCAAGCTTTTACTTACAATTAGGGTGGAAAATATACTTTTTAGTTGAGTTTGTTTACATCATATAAGTATTTGTGATCAAAATCTTTTATAAACTAAATGTCTTAGGGGTGTTTATATGGAAGCAAGCCAGCCCAGTTACCTGAGCTAGGTGGCTTTGCCTAGCTAATTTCATCATGTAGTAGGCTGGCACCAAAACAAATCATCGCGAGAAACTGTCATGGTTATGACCATCACAACTGTTCACAGAGGCATTAATTTATAAAATTATAGATCAAAAATCTGTTGAGAAAGTCTTATTTACTACAATTAGTACAATATATTCGTATTGAGCGGCTTAGGCAAACCAGCCAACCTAGGCGAGATCTGGGGCTCTGTCGGGCTTCACAAATTAAACAAGATCTTGCTTAGGCAAGCAAGCCTGGTTCTCATATACACACAATACGAATATTAGTATAAATTATCTAGCAACATTAGATCTCGGCCAAGCGAGCTAGCTCAGGCACCCGAGAGCTGGCTTGCCTCCATATAAACACCCCATTAGGTCAAGTACTGTAACTTCAGAGCAACTAAATGGCATTTAAACTGTTATGTGCTTTGATCAAATTAAAATCTACTTTAGCTTTGATCAGAGAAACTTTTTGATGTGTTTCTATTAAGTTTTAAGTGAGCACAAGTTGTCCATGAGCAGACAGTCAAAGACAGTAAATCACTGCCACAGCCAAGTAGATTATCACTCTGACAAGTGACAATAACATGTATATATAAACAGCCATCCCCAAAGTCCCAAACATGTTCACTCCAAATTGTTCATTATTTTTTCATCGACAACTCACTAGTCTCGAGTATCATATCTTTAGGCCTTTATAATTATATTATGGGTTTCAGTTTGTAAACAAAATAGATAAACAGTTCGTATATATTAACGATAGTGAAATAGTGTAATAAAGAAAATTTTATAGTCATTAAAACCTCGATTGATGGGCTTCAACAAGCGATTTCTCTGAAGGATCAACATTGCAGCTATGTTCGGAGCAATCTCCAATCCTTCTAGGATTCTTTTCTTGACAACCTTTGTAGAAGCTTGAGGATGCAGGTATATCATGGCCATTCATGGGCAGACGCAGAAATGGAATGCGCTCTCCATCGAGGAAAACAATAAAATAGATACACTTTGATACACTTTCGAAGCATCCCTGTTAGCGTAGTATCCTTTCCTACTCGTCATGTTGCCTCAATAACTCGTTATTTGACGGACTGTCGCTCAAAAAATCTCAAAATATTTTGGAAACTTCTTCGCTCCTTGGGCATTAAATTCAATTGCGATAAAAACAACGCGCGTGTTATTGTCAGAAATGAGACTGGACCGAGCACAAACAGAGGATGACAACTTCCTGTGTGTCCCCACATAAACAAAAGTCCAGCACATGCGCAGATGCGACTGTAACCTACCTTTAAATTCAATTTGAAACAAACAGAATTTTGAGTGAAATTTCATTGTATTTTAAAGAAACTCAGTCATTCTGTCATTGTTTGTGGAGATACGAACTATTGATATATAAATTATATAAATATAAAATATAAAAAATAAATCTCCCACTGTCTTCGACATTTCAAAGTGTAGACTGTGTCTAGTGTACCCTGGTTCCAGAGGTTTAAAAACCTCTGGAACCAGGGTATGTCTAGTGATGAGAATCAAGGAATTTATTTTATGTGTTAATATAAACCAAGCCCGTTTAGCCGTTTAGCTGCCTTAAAACGGTGGTTTAATAAGCTCAAAATACAAAGCATGCAAGTCAACAACCAAACTGAAAGTATTGAACCTTATAGAACGATAGTTTTTATTTGTTTACAACTATACATATTCAACGGGTATATAAGAGTTTAACTGTTACTTGATAATTACTGCATCAACCGGCCCCTTGTTTATACTTTGGAGGTTCGTATATAATATCTATCAAGTATCTTTGGTTCAGAACATGACTGATAGGCCTATATGGAAATCCCACTGTTCGATTCAGTGAAGAAATATCTCCTAATTTCTATCGATAGTTTTAGTAAAATGTCAACATTATTGCGATTTATGGCCTTTGAAAGTCAAGCGAGATAGTATATTATAAAATTAATACGCATGTAATTATTGTCTGAACAAAAATATAGACTAGCCCATACCTTTCGCCGATCATAACTTCGGCCCCTTCGGACGTATCTTCTTTGTTAAATATTCTTGTTCGAATCTCTATCAATAACACTATTTAGAGTGTTATTTTCAGCTTGTATCTTTTAATTTGCTTCTTTTATTATGTTATTCCATTTCTGGTCTGACTTGACGTGAACTAATTTCAAAACGCAGAGTTTCAAAACGTCAAAACATTTGGTTAATGATTAACATTTAACCGAATTTAGCCGTTGATTGACAACTACACAAAAATACTAACCAATCCGTTTTTCCCGTTCACCAGCGGACGGGTAATTCAAAAACCCCTAGTTTTGCGGCAGACGGTATTTCCTTTGCTTCCCTAATTTTCGCTGCCCGTAGAAATACCGCCTGCCATGCAGGCTAGGCTAGTCGTAGACTTGCTCCAAGTCTCTCTTTGTGGACATTTATTATTGTACATCTATATTGTACGTTACATGACGTACCGCTGAGGGGGAGAGGAGGAAAGAGCAACCTCGTCCCCAGCGTCTTCCTTGTGGTGGCGCGTGAGCTGAGGAAGACCCTGGTAAAATACGATGAAATCTCCAAGATTCTTGGAGATTTATCGCATGCGCAGTAACGACAACGTTATGTTGCTGACTACAATAGCGCTGGCGCTTACGATTTTCTTGCTTTAAAAATACACATGTTTTGTTGATTCTTTATGTATTTATTCTCAAAGTTTTAACAAATTTTAAGAAAAATACTTCAGATATAAGCTGTGAACACACATGTACACAAAACTGTGCAACATTCGTCATATTGTATCAATTTGTCGGAGTATGGCGCTCATATTTGTGACATTGTTTTGTTCGCTTTGGCAACCCTCGTATATATCAGATGCTGTTCGGCCTCAAATGCGACTGAATGAACACTGGTGGTGTTGCCTGGAATATGAAATGATATTGACTGATTGTTCTGTATATCAAGGTAGGTACTGTACATTTATACTGAATTTATTTTCACACGAGTTTCAAACTATTTCAGCCTTTAATATAATGAACAGTGAGATCACATCACTAACATACAGTCATACAGAAAGAATTTTCTGATCAATTCTGATTATCGTTTACAAGTAACAGTATAAATGCTTCAAAATTTATTTGTTTTCTACAGTATGTAATGCAGGGCAGCATGCTTTCATTTTGCTTTGGTGGTAGTCACCACTCACCAAGTCAAATGGGTCATTCCATCTATAAATAGCCCCACTATTGAGGTCTGGATATCCTATATGGGGATTTTAGAGAGGGGGATTTTACCTTAAATTTTTCTGGAGGGTAGCTTAAGAGATTTCCAAAAAATTAGGTGTTTTAGTGATACCCAAAGGGGCAGGAACAATATCCTAAAGGGGTAGAAAGATATCCATGGGGGTTCCAAAATTGCATCCAATGAGGTTCCAAAATGTTTAAGGTAATAGTATTATGAAGAGACCCCTCAATAGGGTGTGGGGGGCTATATTAAATGGAATTGCCCAGTGTGCTGCAACAACTTTTAAAATTTGTATATATGTTTTTAAGGCACAATATGTGATGGAGTTTGATATGATGATCAGCACAACCTGGATGTCTTGACTGAATGAACAACTTATGTGATATACTCCAAGTTCCAATACTTTGCTGTATATTATCACCAGCTCAGATGTCAGTTGGATCACTTTGAATGAACATTGGAGTGGCACAATAAAGTGTCTGTATTAGGGTGGAGTCTATAATTAAGGACTGAAGTAAAAGGCACACTTTTGGATATTAATTTGAATCATAGCAACTACATATACTGTAGGTTTCAAATAAGTTTGAACAATGAACAACTGAAAATAAAAATTTATTTGATTTGAAACACTCAAAGGAATTACAACATATTATATGATAGTCATATGTACATGATTATGGGTATATTCATTAGGTTTATTAGCTGATATTTATGACCATCCTGGGACAACATTTTATTTTTCCCAAGAGATTTTACTTGCATGGTAGTAATATAGTAACAGAGAAGTGTGATGGATATGTGCAAGTAATTATCATTAGAAATACAAATATTAAACTGTAATTTTCACCATTGTAAATGATTGTATTATTAAAGAAACAAAATACAAAAGTCAAACAAGGCTATTTAAAATAATACAGTCATAATACTAGACTGGTTAAAGAACTACTGAATAGAGGCATCATGAAAATATTCTAAGATTACTACCATGGCTCTGTACCAGGGAAAGGTATAGTGAGTTTCTTCACCTTGATGAACATTAGAAAACTATAATGCCATCAACTCATTCCCATTTAAAAATTTTCATGTTGGTCAATGTGAAATATAATCTTGAGGCCATCTAATTCTTAATGATTGTTTACTATCTAATTGATGACATGATTATATATTTCCATGGAATTCAAGTTGGCTTTTCCCAAGTTGATGTAAAATATGGTTCACCTGTTAAAATAATAAAATGTTTATTAGTTGTTTTGTAACAGAACAGTACTTGCTTTAATTAAAGAAAATATAGGAAAGAGAAAATGAAAATAACAGTTGTACTGTATATGGAAAAAAGAATAAAATCTTTCTAAGCAATTTCTACTGTTACCATAATTATCATACTGTTATCATAATTTGATTAAAAGTCTTTCTGTATGTGTGAAATGAAGTCTTGTATAATACATGTGTGAAACTGTGTTTAATTGAAAATGTGATTTCCGAGACTCTGGGAAAATGTGAAAGCAACGTGTGAAAATAAATCGAATAAATTCAGTATAAATGTACAGTACCTACCTTGATATACTGAACAATCAGTCAATATCATTTCATATTCCAGGCAACACTATCAGTGTTCATTCAGTCGCATTTGAGGCCGAACAGCATCTGATATATACGAGGGTTGCCAAAGCGAACAAAACAATGTCACAAATATGAGCGCCATACTCCGACAAATTGATACAATATGATGACGAATGTTGCACAGTTTTGTGTACATGTGTGTTCACAGCTTATATCTGAAGTATTTTTCTTAAAATTTGTTAAAACTTTGAGAATAAATACATAAAGAATCAACAAAACATGTGTATTTTTAAAGCAAGAAAATCGTAAGCGCCAGCGCTAATTGTAGTCAGCAACATAACGTTGTCGTTACTGCGCATGCGATAAATCTCCAAGAATCTTGGAGATTTCATCGTATTTTACCAGGGTCTTCCTCAGCTCACGCGCCACCACAAGGAAGACGCTGGGGACGAGGTTGAGGAAAGAGAAGAGAGACTTGTCAACCTCGTCCCCAGGGTCTTCTTCGTGCATGGCGCGTGAAAAATGAGAAGACCCCACTGAGCTATACTATATTACTGGAGGACGTGCTCGGCATCAAAAAGTGTCGCCAAAAACATGGCGGATTTTCGCGCCATATGACGCCATTTCCATGACAACTGGTTCCTCCGGCTCATGGAATTACCGCTGACCAGGCTCAATTCTGAGCCCGCTACAATTTTCACACCCCCCTGGTTTTATCAAAAAAATTTTTGCTTTTCGAGGTTTTTGCAGTAAAATCTCGTTGTTTTTTTGTATTTTTTCGACTTTTGACCATTTGTAAAAAGATTTAAAAGTCGTACACGCTATTCTTACCGGCGAAAGACAACAAACCAATATGAAACGCCCGAGAAATTTAGGCAAAGGCGATATGTGATGGCAGAGCTCACAGGTATAAACCGTAAAATATATTTCACATACTGTTGATATGCTTTTATTTTAAATTTTTAAAAGATAATGCGAGTAAATGATAGAATATAATCCATTAGATAACAGGCTCTTTGTATAGTATAACGTATTATTTTCCCCCATGTGTTCAAAGTCTTGTCGTAAAAAATACAGAAACTTTGTTTCTATATTTAAATTAATTTTTTTTGTTGCTTTTTTTTTACTTTACCAGCTTTGTCAAATTGTTGGCTGGCCATGGTTTTTGTTAAACAAATTTTGTTTTATTTAATTCAGTTAAATCAGTTTTTTCCCTCAAGTCCTTTGGGTTTTCTATATATACTAATGACTGAAATCTGACATGCTTGATTTTATGCAATTGTATGTGCTAAATAAGTGTATATACAGGTATAAAGGCATGAAACAATGTGCTTCTATCTATATTCTTTGTGTTTATATATACTAGAGTCTGTGGTTATTATAGTATGCATAATCTATTCTTGGGTGCCAGTAGAAGCTAGCCTAGGGGTGCCAGAAGCTCAGGATACTGTGGGCAACTTATCTGGTAATATGATTTCTGACTAATGACAAGTTGAATTGAGGATTCTTGAGCCACTAGAAATAGGATTGTACTTCTTGAATGTTGGGTACCAATTACAAGTGTAGGTATAAGCAAAGTATCTAGATTATAGGCTTTATATATAGGGTTGCACTGGATCTCATTATACAGGCTAGAACTGAGAAAGTCACACATGCTAGTCAGACATCAAGTCAGAAACAATTTAATTGGTAGATAATGTCACTTCCAGTCCATGCAGGTGGATTTATTTGTGGTTTTGTTCATTTCAGTCCTCTCTGTGTGCACCCCTGTATCAGATGCAATTACCTGAAACTAAGAAATCAATGAACTTCAACATTTCAGGTGAAAGACCTATAGTATTATTTTATTTTTCAGGTAGTTGCATGATACATTCAAGCCTTTAAATAGTGTGGTGGCTTAAGCTGCTTTTTTCATTTCCTTTCTTCACTTTCTTACTCTTTTGTCTCTAGTGAAAACTTTATTTTACAACATTTTAATTATATAATCTCTTTTTGGTCTAATTGCAGAATTATTTGATGGTGAGACAGTTCATAGTTCAACCTCTTTATTAAAGAATAATCAATTATCAATTATTAGAAATAATTAATTTTGTTAGCAGTGATAAAACTATCCAGACAAGTTATTATTATGACTTTGTAGCCAGATGGGTATGATTTTGCTTTGGCTGTTCAGCATTTTGATCCATTGTGATGTCTTGTGGTACCTGTGAATGATTTTACCTGCAAAATGAATGACAGAATATCAGAATGTAACATTACATTAAGATACATCCTTACACTGCAATAAAATTATGTAATAGATGTTCAGTGTGAACAATATGGTCTTTGACACTCTTTGTATATAATAAACATGCTATTGTGTAATGGAATTGATCAAATAAAGTTATTTCTGCAACAGCCCTCTTGCATTCAAACACCTTATTTGTATTTTTCTTGTTGCTTCATGCTTGAGCATCAGCCTCAGGATAAGCAAATTCCATTGGATTTGTGAGGGCACTTGAACTATATTGGGTCATTACATGAATTACAGAAAAGATTCAGACTCCCACAGCCTGTGCTACAAGTTACAGCTGTGACAGTGTAGAGGGGGGATCCACAAGTAAAATGTGCTAGAATATCGAAGGGGGGGGGGGGTGATACAAATAAAAAATGATGTTTAATATGACTTAAAATTATTAAGCAATTGAGTGCACCAGCACTTTCCCCTTAACAAGTAAAATTATCTGGTATTGGACTGAGTAGGATAACAAAGTAGGGCATAGTGTTCCTTAATTAATCACTTATAATAAAGGTTTAAATGCTGAATTTTTTGAAAGTGCCAGAGTGGCAACTGGCAGGGTACTGAAAAGGTAGGTTGTGCACATGCATCCTAAATATAAATACTGCTACAAAAACCTGGTAGTTAACAGTTAAAAGTTAAGACCAATCTCAATCACGAATTTCATTATTTCAAAGTAATATAAAACAAAACAAGTCGGGAAACTAGGTTTTTGAACCCAAGATATGAGACAAAATTACAGTATGAGAATGAGTTTGAATATAAAGAACAACAAAAAAAGGATACAAAACTACTGTGATATTGTTGAAATTAGCAATATTATACATTTGCTGTTTATAACGGTCGTTTTTGACATAATGTATTTATGCTTTTCCATCGAAATTGCAAGTTAAATTTGCCCGAAGCAGCCCAAGCTTTGGCAAGCTCGAGGGCAAGCTAGAACTTATAAAAAGTAAAAGAAATAAAACTTTTGTGAATCTTACCTGGAAACAAGAAATATAATAATCCTTTCGAGTAAATTGTTTCATCTACAAGCAGACTAAAAACTTAAAACTAACACACTTTTTTCTCGACTGCAAAAATATCAAAATGTTCAGTCGAAACTCGAAAATTATGATCAAAATTTGTGCAAAAACCAGGGGGGTGAAGGATTTTATTTCAAGCTCAGGATCGCGGTTGGTCAGTGGTAATTGCCATGAGCCGGAGGAACCAATTGGCGTCAGCAAACATGAAAATCCGCCATGTTTTTGGCGACACTTTTTTGACTGACGAGAGATAGGAGCACCTCCTCCAGTAATATTATAGCTCAGTGGAAGACCCTGGTAAAGGCTGTGAAAATCTCCACGATTCATGGACATTTTAGTGCATGCGCAAAAGCGAATTTGCCTTGGCGCTGACCAATTCATTGCTGGCGTACAAATTTTTCATGGCCTTCTTGAGATGAAATATTTCAGTTTGGAAATGTATTTTTTGCTAAAATATACCTCTAGATAAGTAATTTCTCTTCAAAAATTAAGATGTCTAGAGAGAGAAAATAACAAGAAGCTAGCACGTCTAATTTTTATCTTCCTGGCCGAAGAATTCGCGTTGTTTGTCATGTCTCACGGCTGCTTGCACTGGCAGTCTGACAACACTGTCACTGTGAAGGTAATTGAAAAACTACAATATATTATTGTTATTTATATTATAATTCAACATATAATGGCCCTATGACTGGTGCTAATATGCCTACAAAGTATTTTTTAAAGCGCTTAGTTTTGAGAAATTATAATTTGATAATGAAAATTTACTAGTGGGCCATAGACTCATATCCATTTTACACTGTGAACGTTGGCACTTGTTTAAGTTATTTTGACTAAAAATTATCGCATGTTAATAAATACTCTAGTATATAATAATACTGTAATTTATAGTTTATTCCCTTGGAGCATGCAAAGTGCCTACATGTGGAATAATTTGCCTTAGATCCACAGCTCTCATACAGGAGATTAGAACTCCCATAAATTCTTTTACACATCCTAGTACATTTTACCATTCTAAAAGTGCATTTCCCCATCCCCTTTCAGACAGCAGAAATTTCATTTGTATTGCGAGTTTATATTGTGCACTGAATGGTGAATCAGTAAAACTAAAAGATTGCCAACCAGTTT
>CACRXK020017394.1:0-10217 GCA_902702795.2 Paramuricea clavata
GCAATGGATGTTAAAATACAACAATATCAGCTGTCCTGTTTATAAAGAAGACATTGTAAAAGCAATAAAATTCAAGCTGGACAACAAAGAGCAGGGAAGGAAGAGCAATGAATTGAACAAGAAACTGAGATTAGTTGACAAGTATACATTATAATTTTATATGGTTACTAATTCAAACAGCCGATTATATTTAGTAATTATTTGTTCATTTACTTAATATACATCTAATTCAATGGACCTATAATTAGATGACAAAAATTTCATCACAGCTTGAAAGAGCATCACACACACGCTTTCTGAAAATAGGTATCAATTTCTCTTGCGTAATACAAAATAACTGAAAAACGGGAAACTTTGCAGTGCTATATAATATATTAGCCGCATTTTACAACATTTTGCAACGAAACGTCGGAATATTACTAATTTTGTGATGCTTTGTCTAGACTTGTCTAGATCAAATTTTGTTCATCAGGGAATAGGTCCACTAAGGTTGTCCTTCCAAAAACGTAAACCTTAAACTCTGAGCAAGTAAAGTATGTTGGGTTATTGCTTATTTAGACTCATAAACTCTTAAATTTAACCCATTAAGCTCCAGTGCTCTCCCCTTGATGAGTATAGAATTGTCTTGCGTTAGACAGAGTAAAATACTCTGGTGTTAGACAGAGTAATTAAAATACTAAAGTAGGGTGCATCAGGGTGTATCGCCACTCAATGGGTTAACTAGACAGATGGGCAGATAGGCCAGTTAACCCATTAAGCGCCAGTGCTCTCCCCTTGACGAGTAAAATTGTCTGGCGTTAGACAGAGTAAAACACTAAAGTAGGGTGCATCGCCACTCAATGGGTTAATTGGCTTTGCAAGAATGCCTAAGAGACATAGAAGATGCACAGTAGAAAACACAATTCCTACAAAGGCAATTCTCTAAGTTTAATTACGGGCCAAATATTTGAAAACCAACCCATCATCCCTTGCATGCTCAGAGTTTAAGGCTTAAAGGCCCGTTTACACGGGTGATTTTTGCTGCAATTTTCTCCTTTTGGAGGATGTGAAGGAGTAGATTACTTAATGACCTTGTTATGAAATTTCATAACCTGGTACATTTATGACTCATCTACTTCTTCACATCCATCAGAAGAAAATCGCAGAAAAATTCCCCGTGTAAACGGGCCTTAAGGTTTTGGAAAGACAACCTTAATTGAATTAGCTGTATAGTTTATTATTATGCAAACAGCTTGTTATATTTATTAAATTAATAAAATAATGTTATCAGATGAACAAATTTCATGTGCTAGGTGGTGATGTGCTGCATGCATGGACTGAAATATTTGTTTCAGAAACTATAGTTTTTCAACTAAACTAGTATAGTTTTTTTAAAGGACAATGGCACCGAAAATTTTTATTGGCTATTTCAATCCTACTTGACGACCTAACTATGAAAATATTATCATTTCGTTCTCAAACATTTTAGTCTACGAGTAAAATGCATGCAAACTTTGTGTTTCGCCGCCATCTTGGAAATATTTTCTGACAAATTATCTCGAAGGTCAATGAACTTTGTGACGTCATTGGATGGGTAGCGCTAAAACTACAAGAGAGAATTCTATTGCGTGCGTGTTATGTTAGCTAAAAATATGTCGTTTTGAGCGTTATACTGGCCAACACTCTTCGCAATCAAACAAGATAAGTCTACACTATCAGATAAAAACATATCGAGCGACTGGAAAAGCAAGGAATGGCGCAATTTACAATACAGGTAATTGATCATAAAATATTGCATTAGTATTTGTCTTGTTGCACTCGAATTTCTGCTTTTATTTAACACGGAGTAGGATATATACTATGAGAAATAGTGTTACAAACAAATTACATACTTGGTAAAACTTTGCTGCCTTTTGTTTTGGTTCAAATGCACTACGCGTGGCAATACTCGGTATTGTTTATAGTCATGAAATTGTTTTTACCCAGCCAATGACGTCAGATAATGTATTTGGAGGCATAAATTAGCGTACGCGCTTATTTTCAAAATGGCGGACAACTGTTGAACTTTCTATCAAATTTTCTCAACAACTAAACGCGACAAACCGGCCAAAATATGAAATTAAATATTCCGCAAGTATATACCAAAGAGATATAAGTAATAAAAATTTTGGGTGCCAATGTCCTTTAACTATAGTTTTTAGTCAAAACTATAGTTTTAAAACTATAGGTTTTGGCTTAAAAAACTATAGTTTATTTTTGTTGCCCCCAAAGCAAAAACTGTGTGCTTTACAAACTGATATTTTAATTTCAATATTTATAATATATGCACACTGTCAATAATTTGCTCATCTTTGCATTCAGCTTAGTGCCAGGACATTCAAATAGGAATTCCTTACAATAATTCTATAGAGTACAGGAATTCCTTCAGGATTGTATATGAATTCATTTAGGAGTGTATAGAAATTCCTTTAGAATCAAAAAGGAATTCCTATACAATCCTAAAGGAATCCCTATAGAATCCTAAAGGAATTCCTATAGAATCCTAAAGGATTTTTTATGGAATCCTAAACGAATTCCTATAGAATCCTAAAGGATTTCCTATAGAATACTAAAGGAATTCCTATAGTATCCTAAAGGAATTCCTATAGGAATTCTTTAGGATTCTATAAGAATTCTTTTTGGATTCTATAGGAATTCCTTTAGGAAATCCTATCAAAATTCCTGTAAGAATTCCTATTGGAAAAGTCCGAAAATCCTATACAATATCCTATAGGAATTCCTAAAAGATTCCTATAGAAATTCTTAAAGGAATTCCTATAGGAATTTTTCGTAAGGGATATATTATGTTGCTTTGTTCCTAAGAAAGCACGCTCTTAAGGAACGACGCAATATATCAATGTATTATGTTGCTTCGTGAAAGAAAGCACGCCATATATCAATATAATATGTTGTTGCTTTGTTCTTAAGGAACGACGCAATATATCAATATGTTATGTGGCTTTCGTCCTAAGAAAGCACACAATATATCAGTATAATATGTTGTTGCTTCGTTCTTGAGAAAGGACGCAATATATCAATAAATTATGTGTGATATGTGGCTTCCTAAGGAAGCACGCAATATATCAATATAATATGTTGTTGCTTCGTTCTTAAGGAACGATGCAATATATCAATATATTATGTTGCTTTCTTCCTAGAAAGCACGCAATATATCAATATAATATGTTGTTGCTTCGTTCTTAAGGAACGACGCAATATATCAATATATTATGTTGCTTTCTTCCTAGAAAGCACGCAATATATCAATATAATATGTTGTTGCTTCGTTCTTAAGGAACGACGCAATATATATCAATATATTATGTTGCTTTGTTCCTAAGAAAGCACGCAATATATCAATATAATATGTTGTTGCTTCGTTCTTAAGGAACGACGCAATATATCAATATAATAATGTTGCTTCGTTCCAAAGAAAGCACGCCATATATCAATATAATATGTTGTTGCTTCGTTCTTAAGGAACGACGCAATAGCCTATATATCAATATATTATGTTGCTTTCTTCCTAAGAAAGCACGCAATATGCAATATATCAAAAATAAAATGTTGTTGCGTGTTGTATTCTTTGTTTGCAAAAGATCCAGTTTACAGTAATTGCCCAATAACTCAGGCAATGCAAAACAATTAGACTCTTGTCATGGATTGATGTCCAATACCCACGATCGGAGTCCGATGGAGAAATCCATCATACATGTGCTACCGATTGATCCGATGGACAAACATGTCTACCGTCGGAAAAAAGCTTGTCCGATGGAGAAATACACGTAGACAAATAGAGCATAACGTGATATTAATTCGAAATGACGTCATTTGAAAGCTACGCGGTGGCAAAGTAAAGAGGCTGGGCAGTAGGCTCTGGCACGATGTTAGTGGCAAATGTCAGATGGTCCGATCGATCGATCGGATCCATCGGACAAGCGTGTTTACGGTCGGACAGAAAATTTACCGATGGCGAAATGAAGTCATTTGAAAGCTACGCGGTGGCAAAGTAAAGAGGCTGGGCAGTAGGCTCTGGCACGATGTTAGTGGCAAATGTCAGATGGTCCGATCGATCGATCGGATCCATCGGACAAGCGTGTTTACGGTCGGACAGAAATTTTACCGATGGCGAAATGACGTCATTTGAAAGCTACGCGGTGGCAAAGTAAAGAGGCTGGGCAATAGGCTCTGGCACGATGTTAGTAGCAAATGTCAGATGGTCCGATCGATCGATCGGATCCATCGGACAAGGGTGTTTACGGTCGGACAGAAATTTTAGCGATGGCGAAATGACGTCATTTGAAAGCTACGCGGTGGCAAAGTAAGGAGGCTGGGCAGTAGGCTCTGGCACGATGTTATAGGGTTGGTTAATAGGTTCTTCCCAACCATTTTTCACATGAAGTGATGCGTGCCCCAGCATGAAAGAAACAAGAGACAAGATGCCAAGTAAAACAGTAGTTTTGCGTTGCTTCATGGTTTTGCCCCAGAATTCACAAAGCTGTTGTAATAAAGGAAAAAAGGATGTTTAAACAATAGATATAGGAGAATATCAAACAAACACATAACCAATGTGCTGCGTAGGTATTGTTAGAAAACAATGAATACTTACATCTTGCAGCTTTTTTGGGACTAAATCCCAATCAATATCAACTTCATAGCATTTTTTGAGATTGTTCTCAACAGCTTCATCGCTATGCCTAGTTTATAGCGTAATTTGGATAAAAGTTTTATTCTGGTGTTTGTCGACAATTCTCGGTAAGGGAATGACAAGAAAGGATTTTTAGGATGTTTTATACTGTGTAATTCAAGGACATATGTCAATCAAAATTGGCGTTGCAATTGTTTCAGATCACAAGGCCGGAAATTTAGTTAGCCTGTTAGGTGTGAGGGAAAACGTTTGCCGAGGATGTAACACCACCAGTTATGACGTATATGCCAACTTCAAATGAATCACGGCAAAACGATTATGAGCATTGAAATATTTTAAGTGAGTATAGTAAAATTGACGGATCACATGCACTCTGCAAACAATAAATAGCAGTATCGTAGGAGTGAAATATACAAATATAAGAGATTGAATCCACTAACTTTAAACAGGGCCTTTCACACAATGTACCTTGCTCTGACTGCTCTTTCTCATATGTTGACGAAACCGGAAGATCATTTGTAACTCGAAAAAAGGAACATATTCCAAATGTAAAAAACTATAAAAAGGCTCAAATATAGCTAAACATGCATGGGATATGGATAATATCATAATATAATAATATAACTTGATCATATATTTAGAGGATATTACACGGCGGCGTGAAGATATGACTTTTGCCTTGGAGTGATGAAAACAATATTTTACAAACCAGCGCAGCGAGTGAGTAAAATACCGTTTTTAACACGAGAAGATAAAAGTCATATCTTCAAGCTACCGTGTAATGACGGTAAGTTCTGGGGCCGGTTGAATAAAAAAGTAATTAAAGTTAACTATAGTTAGTGGAAACGTCATCCAATAAGAAGCGCGTATTTGAAAGTTAATCACTATTTAACTACAAAATAGTGATTAAAAAAGTGTTTAGGAGTTTTATACAACCGGCCCTTGATGATTATATAGTGTCATGATCAAGCAAGAAATTGCATAAATACAAAAGTCACGTGATCGAAACCTTCACTATTGAAGATATGGAAAATATATTATGTCACTGTGTATTTTTCAGTATCTCATGCTCTCTACTATATAACAAATGAATATATGGATCGTGTAATTACTTATAATTGATTTTCATAATGGGAAAGTAATTGATAGTGGCAAGTATCGGACACGTAAAACATTACTAGAATCTTGGCATACTGCTATAATAATAAATTATGAAAATAATTGTAAGTCGCTTCCTAAACAATATACATTGCTATGGTGGTTAATAAAAAATGACATGGCTAGACGCTATAATTATCACACCAATCACTTATTGTTATAACATCACCTGACACATGCACGCTTGTAATTAATTCATTCCGCTTTACCCGCCCGAGACTACAGTTAGGTAGTCGCGAAAGGTCGTTTAAATAAAAATCTTAGTCAGACAACGTTTACTTTTAGTTATGTGTAAACCTAGCTACGCTATCTCCATATTTTCTTATAAAAATTCAGTTTCATGTTATAATTCATGTACTAAGGGACCGGTCATTTATTAGAGGGGGGTGGGCTGGTGCAAATGGGGAGGGGGTCATACTTTTTTGTGCACTTGAAAATGGGGGGTTGCATAAAATTCTGCAACCATTTTTGGGGGGTCATACATTTTTGTGCATTCCATTTTCCTATATATTCTACAAAAGAAAACAGCACTAAAGGGATCATCACTTAAAGTTTAATATTTATATGAAAAGAAAACAATGTAGTGACAACTACAAGCATAGGCGTACGGGACGGGAGGGCAGGGGGGGGGGGCAGCTGCCCCTCAAAAAGATTACAAAGTTAAAAAGTCGGGAAAATGTTCAACAAAAGTGGGGCAAAAATCGGGCAAACCAAGCTAGTTGAGCAATATTATCTTCACAGTCGTGCAATATTGGGTTATTATAAAAATAAATGGGATAAATTCTGCGAATTTTGCGGGAAATAATGTAAATTTTGCAATGTTTGGGAAAATGTATTTGATGTTCTGAAAAATTTTGGTGCGTCCGAAAAATTTTTGGACTCCTAAAATGGTACACTGACCAAAATTTTTTTGGCGACGGGGAGGGGGGAGGGGGGGGAGGTCGCCAAAATTAATTGTTCCGGAAAAAAACTTATAAATATTGTAACTGAAGCCCCATTTACACTACGCTCAATTTTTGGTACGGCACGGATAAAATTGATACCCCAGTACCACTTTTTTGGTTCGGTAAAGTGGTACGCTACCAAAAATCGAGCGTAGTGTAAACGGGGCTTAATTTTGCTAGGTTTTTGAAACCAAAAAAGTGGTACAGATACCAATTTTATCCGTGCCGTATCAAAAATTGAGCATAGTGTAAACAGGGCTTGAGGGTGAGCCATTTCATTTTATGTGCACTCCCTTGGGGGGCCACATTATTTTATGCAGTGACGGGAGCAGGGCCATATGAAATTATGTTGAGGAAAATAAAAATCCACCAGCCCACCCTCCCCTCTAATAAATGACCGGTCCCTAAGGTTGTTTGGCATGTAAAATGATGATAAGGTTTCTAAAGAACGAAGGAACATCATGTATTTAAAATCATTCGTGTTCTGAGCTTGATTGGCATATATTATAATAATTCAGTTTGATGTTATAATTCATGTACTAAGGTTGTTTGGCATGTAAAATCATGATAAGGTTTCTAAAGAACGACGCAACATCATGTATTTAAAATCATTCGTGTTCTGAGCTTCAGTTTGATGTTATAATTCATGTAGGCTACTAAGGTTGTTTGGCATGTAATATCATGATAAGGTTTCTAAAGAACGAAGCAACATCATGTATTTAAAATCATTCGTGTTCTGAGCTTGATTGGCATATATATTATAATAATTCAGTTTGATTTTATAATTCATGCACTAAGGTTGTTTGGCATGTAATATCATGATAAGTTTTCTAAAGAACGACGGAACATCGTGCATTTAAAATTATTCGTGTTCTGAGCTTCATTGGAATATATATTATAATAATTCAGTTTGATGTTATTATTCATGTACTATAGGTTGTTTGGCATGTAATATCATGATAAGGTTTCAAAAGAACGACGCAACATCATGTATTTAAAACCATTCGTGTTCTGAGCTTGATTGGCACATATTAAAATAATTCAGTTTGATGTTATAATTCATGCACTAAGGTTGTTTGGCATGTAATATTATAAGGTTTCTAAAGAACGACGGAACATCATGTATTTAAAATCATTCGTGTTCTGAGCTTCATTGGAATATATATTATAATAATTCAGTTTGATGTTATAATTCATGTACTAAGGATGTTTGGCATGTATATATAATATTATGATAAGGTTTCTAAAGAACGACGCAACGTCATGTATTTAAAATCATTCGTGTTCTAAGCTTGATTGGCATATATATTATAATAATTCAGTTTGATGTTATAATTCATGTACTAAGGTTGTTTGGCATGTAATATCATGATAAGGTTTCTAAAGAACGACGCAACAGCATGTATTTAAAATCATTCGTGTTCTGAGCTTGATTGGCATATATATTATAATAATTCAGTTTGGTGTTATAATTCAGTACTAAGGTTGTTTGGCATGTAAAATCATGATAAGGTTTCTAAAGAACGACGCAACATCATGTATTTAAAATCATTCGTGTTCTGAGCTTCAGTTTGATGTTATAATTCATGTACTAAGGTTGTTTGGCATGTAATATCATGATAAGGTTTCTAAAGAACGACGCAACATCATGTATTTAAAATCATTCGTGTTCTGAGCTTCAGTTTGATGTTATAATTCATGTAGTAAGGTTGTTTGGCATGTAATATGATGATAAGGTTTCTAAAGAACGACGCAACATGATGTATTTAAAATCATTCGTGTTCTGAGCTTCATTGGAATATATATTATAATAATTCAGTTTGATGTTATAATTCATGTACTGAGGTTGTTTGGCATGTAATATCATGATAAGGTTTCTAAAGAACGACGGAACATGTATTTAAAATCATTCGTGTTCTGAGCTTCATTGGAATATATATTATAAGAATTCAGTTTGATGTTATAATTCATGTACTAAGGTTGTTTGGCATGTAATATTATGAAAGGTTTCTAAAGAACGACGCAACATCATGTATTTAAAATCATTCGTGTTCTGTGCTTGATTGGCATCATATATTATAATAATTCAGTTTGATGTTATAATTCATGCACTAAGATTGTTTGGCATGTAAAATCATGATAAGGTTTGTAAAGAACGACGCAACATCATGTATTTAAAATCATTCGTGTTCTGAGCTTCATTGGAATATATATTATAATAACTCAGTTTGATGTTAATTATAATTCATGTAGCTACTAAGGTTGTTTGACATGTAAAATTATGTTTTTAATTAAAGACGAAGATTATTGTAAAGAACAAGGGAATATAGAACATATACTTGTTTCTTTGGCGTCCCTTTTTGCCATCGGTAAAATAATTGTCGGACCGCGAAAACGTTTGTCCGATGGATCGGATCGATCGATCGGACCATTCGACATTCACACATCGCACAATGAAGTTGCAGTGCCACCCGAGACACTCACGCAGTGATCTGCGCAGCAGGCGTTTATTTGCTTTTGGGCAGCCATCGGTAAAATATTGTCCGACGGTAAACAAGATTGTCCGGTGGATCCATCCGTACCGTCTGTAAGACTGCTTTGTCGATCGGATACCGATCGTCAGTATTGGACATTTATGCCAAACTCTAAAGTATTATAAACAAGTAGTAAGTCTGTAGTAAGTTGCTAGTAAGTCATATCAACATGTGATCTTGACAATATACAGTGTATAAACTAAAGTAATTCAGCTTCTACACATGAAGCGACTTTAAACACTATCCTTACACTGTATCAATTCATTGAAGTTTGTACTTAAAAGACATTCTATTTGTAGTATTAAATATAAGACATATTCTATTTGTAGTATCAAGTCACATCAGGATTTTATAATCTAGCGTCTTTGGACCCAAGTAATCTCGAGTTCTATCTTGTTAAAACCTATCCAAGGAAAAACAAGAAAGGGATATTAAAGTAATGGTGTTTTTGAGCCAAATAAATTCGAATATCCACAAGTATAAAAGCAGAACTCCGTATATACCGGAGACAAAATGGCATCATAGCGAACACATTTTAATGATGCTCAAATTTATATTCAGTGCGCTATATTTTTAAAAACATGACCCTGTTTGCTTTCTAAATACAACAAAATTACTGCTTTACCTTCTGTTCAAATAGTTCCACAGGTAAATCGAAGTCACATTTCGTACTACTTGAAAAAAAGCTGTTTTTACTGTAGAAATGACAACTTCCCAATATAATTTTCTATTGTCAACACTGCATTACACTTGTTTAGCTCGCGCATGCGCAGTATAAAAGATGGGACATGTTTCCGCTTGAGTAAGACTTCTGGTCCTATTATCTATTCTGTGACTAGGCCTTCTAGGCTTGCTTCCTCCGCCCCGCCCCCAAATCACCTAGTCCCAGTCTTTTCATGTGAAAAAGCGCTGAAT
>CACRXK020017395.1:635-10668 GCA_902702795.2 Paramuricea clavata
CTTCTGGTATGACTTCCTATTCTGTGGTACAAGTGTACAACTCAAGTTGTTATATAGCTACCGTGAACACCAAACGTGATTGGCTGATTCGTGGTCACGTGACTTCAGATAAATGCAATGTTTCCCGCCGGGCAACAAGTGAAAAATTGTTGCCCACCCCGACCGGCCACGTACATAAATAAACAAAATGGAGGCACAACTCAGATAATTAGAAACTATGATTTTCCAAGTTTGTGTTCAAATAAAGAATATAAAAGAGAAGAAAAAATACACAACAGGCAACAGGATATGCTGCTGAAACCGTTTAAGCAGGTTCTTAATTTTAAACTCGTTTACACTATAGAGTTTTTGTCACGAAATACAATTGTTGTATGAATGTTGTTGAAGTTGATTTTTGTTCGTCGCTATATAACAAAACACTTAATGCCTGTTCCCTCGGGAAATAGTTAGTTTTGTTTTCCCTCGAATCTTAATGTTTCCCTCGAACTAAACAGTACCATACCATACCATACCATACCATACCATACCATACCATACCATGCCATGCCACACCATGCCATGTCATGCCATACCTATACCATACCATACTAAAACTGTCTGTACCAGTGTGGGTAGTACCAATGTGAAAATGCTGTGCTGAGTGGTTATATTACTACCTTAAAAAATAAGCAGAAACTCGACGTTTCGAGCGAAGGCCCTTCGTCAAGAGTATCATACCATACCATACCACACCATACCATACCATACCATACCAAATCATACCACACAATAGCCTACCTTACTATTATATTACCATACCATACCATACCATACCACACCATACTATTCAAGATCATATCACACAATACCATGCCATACTACACCATAACACACAATACCATACCATCCTTGCGTGGGCGTATACTCAGGCTGCAAAAATCATACCACACCACACATTACCATACGATACCAACAATACCATACCATATCATACCATACCATACCATACCATACAATAACAATACAATATGCAATAATACAATTGCAGCACAGTGTAACACAACACAAATATACGCAATGTTTTCGAGCAACGCGAAAAAATGCATGCCACAACTTGCGGCTGAGCGTCGAGTGACATGAATGTCCCGTGCAAAAAAAGTCTGTCCTGCTGAGAAAGATATTAAACTGCCCTCTGACGAAATTTCATGAACCAAACGCAAATGAGTAAAAAAAAAAAGTTTATAATAAACTCAGCGTGCCACTGTAATTTTAATTAAATGTTTAAAAACTTAAGTTCCAATATGGCTGTGTCATTGACAATCTGGACGTTATGCAATATAGTTTTCATTTAGAACTGATTGAATACACATCTGTAATTTGATCTATACTACATCTGCCTTTTCTGGAGTACTTTTGACTGTTTCGACAGTAATTTTGTGCAAAAGCAAATACCATTATGAAACGTATTATCATGCAAACTTTATGTTGACTTAAAACACGTCCGCAATGTCCACTTAATGAATTAAACATAAATTGCTATATGCGAGGTGTGATGCAACTCGTCAAAATACCTGATTAGATATAATCTCGTTCTTGTTCCGTATATACAATAATCAGAAACAGAGGAAGGTAGAACGATCCTCCTATATACAAGAAGACAGTCATGAACAATCGTGGAGCCTCGAGTAATGATCTTGCCATGTCAAACCCAAATTTGGAAGGTGGTTTTACTATTGAAAGGTAAAGCGAAAAAACGAAAGTACAATTCTCGTATTTATTCTGACCCAGCAGAGAACAACAATAGTCAGTTATCAAGTAACAGAATGCAATTCCCAACAGATTGCGTTCACGGCTCGACATTTACGCCCGTATTCTAAAAGCTCACTCACACTCACACTCAATGAGTGGAAGTTCAATCTGAGCTTCTCTAGAGTGTCATTGCTGATTTTGAATAGCTGGAGGGCAGGTGTTACACCTTACTATGTGATAACTCACCCTCCAGCTATTCAAAAACAGCATTGACACTCAAGAGCAGCTCAGATTGAACCTCCACTCATTGAGTATGAGTGAGCTTTTAGAATACGGGCGTTAGTCTAGTATCTTCATCAGGGCCAAAGTGAATTCCAGCAATCGACTAAAGCCATGCACGTTTTAATGAAGACCTGGACGAAGTACTTGACTGAAGCCACCCCTAATGAAGATGCTGCACTGCCGTGTTGAACTGTTGGGTTGTGAATGTAATTTGTTCGGTACACTAGTGCCAGTAATGGTATACTACACGGTTACCATTAAACATAACGCTTGCCTTTAAATGAATTATCCTCCTTAATATTATACAGTGTTTGTAACAAGGAAATTCGTTGTTGCGAATGCTTCGAACTCGCACGTCTTAAAACTTACAAGTGTCCTTAGATGTGATAAATTCGTGCAATTTAACTGAATAAAACTCGCAGTAGTCTCTGTACGCTGTAGCCTAAACCTTGTGTGACCTCGTTTTAGGTTAGGCAGGAAATATTATTTATTAGCTGTAATTGTTAATTGAACATAACATACGATTCAGCTTGATCTTGTATGAGGATCCCACGAACATTGCTTTATGCGGAAGTCCTATTAAGTCTTTATATGCGGTTTTATATAAGTGGTCAAGAAGTTTCCCCGTTAATGGAAAGTAAGCCACATGCCTTATTAGTGCAGTATTACTACAGGTAGACAAAGAAAACCTGCAAAGTTTGCCAAATTCATACTAGAAGCACTCTTCTGACATGCGACTAAGCACAATTAATGAAAATGCACTACGTACTGTTTCAGAACAACCTTCAGAGATATGAAAAACTAGTTTCATATTATTCACAGAGAGCAACGAAAAATTCCTTGTCTCGAGCGGGATTCGATAGATTCGAACTCACATCTTGGGGTTTCTAGACGACCACTCTACCCATTGAATTATTAAGTCAAGGAATTCCCGTTGATTCGATAGCTCAAAGGGTAGAACGGTGATCCAGAAACCCGAAGTTGTATTCTACAGTCGCAGAATATACCACCAACTCTTCGAATCGTATATGTCAGATACAAGAACGATACGGACTTTGGTCGGTATTTTCGTATCATGTAAATTTGTATTTTAGTATTTTGTCTAACATCAAACGACTTTAATCATTGATAATTGGAAAGTGATGGGACGAAATAATAGAGTTTCAAAGTTCAGAATTCAATTGTATCACATTTCATAATACAGTAGTACTAATACTTAATAGGACAAATTTTAATTCTATTAAGTTTCGCAATAGTTTTGACCTTCAAATCCAACACAGACAGGAATTTAATTTCATTACTAAATGTTTTATGTACGTTAGCACCTTGACGACGTCTTGTTTTATTTGTTTTATCATGAAATTGTCATTTTGTTTGATCGCGAGACAATAAGAGGCACTGAGGCAATACGCGTCATGTTATTAGCAACGTTCGTATTTGACTTTCAGATGCGTTTGAAATATTCGATTAACCAATCAGATGCGTGAGTGGAGGTTCAATCTGAGTTTCTCGTGAGTATCATTGTATCAATGCTGTTTTTGAATAGCAGGAGTATTAGTAGTCACATAGTAAGGGTATGACACTAAGCCTCCAGCTATTCAAAAACAGCATTGACACTCGAGAGAAGCTCAGATTGAACCTCCACTCATTGAGTGTGAGTGAGCTTTTAGAATACGGGCGTAAGACTCAAACGATGAATTGCCGTTCAGTTTTTTCTTGCTACAACCATTCTGATAGGAGGAAGATCGCCCACAAGTTGTTTGATTGCCCGTTATTTGAATGAAAAGTCACATGAGTGCAAACAAAGAATTATCGCATTCCAAAACTAAGTGTTTGACAAAAGGCGCACCCTGGGTTGCCTAACACAGACATGAAATTTATGCAATATTTAGCAATTGTATTTCCTCATTGCACAATTATCCCTCAGACATTCATGATCCCATGTTACCCCATCATTCATCATCTATTAAATATTACGCAATTCTGCCAGGAAACAGCTTTAGAAAATAGTTAGCGAGCTTATTAAAGAAGCGACGTCTTTAAAGTTTTTTTTTCTTCCTTACAAGAGCGCTGATGCAAAATGGCGCCAATATTAGTTATACTACAATGCTTGCTTAAGCTCACTAATTAGTTTTCTCCGATACAACTATGACGCAAAGCAAGTGTGCTTTGAATGTTAAGTTAACCTGGAGTTATCCCTAGTCGGCTTTTGAGCAACCGGTGCCCCCCCCCCCCATACATTAGTAACATACCAGTACTTCCATCAAATCCCCAAAAGTAGCTAAGACAAGATCAATTCTCTTCAGTGGTTACAGATCAAAGAGCAGTAAGAAGGCTCTAGTTCTAGCCGTCGTCCTTATAATACTTCTCCTCATCGCCGTGGTAGTTCTTGCAGTCCTATATGCAAAAGAAGAATCCGACTCAGATTCGGAGAGCAATACGAGCAAAATCATAGCCACCACAGGTCCTGAGGAATCAACAACCATCTCTCCGAAACCAAATGCTACTGAGAAACCTACCACCTTCCCCACTACACCACCTAATAATTGCCCAAAAGCCACTGATGCCCCACCCCCTGGACCACCACCAAATCAGGTATTTTAGTATATACATGTACGACACTAATATGAAAACTAGCACTAGATATTTTCAAAAAACTGATAAAATTGATAAAAGTGATAATTTGAATTAGTTTCTTTTTATTCTTATCTATTTGTATGAACACATTTGTATTTCTATTCTGTATGTCCGCACATCCCACATGGAAATCAACAACTTGTTGTTGGGGCTAACGTGCGTAAACAGGGTTATTATTATTATTCTTATTCTTATTATTATGTCTTTATTAAAAAGGAAGGAGGCACAATAAACGTGTGCCTTTACAATTAAGGGTTCGTAGACTCCAAGACCAAAACAATTCAAAGACTTTCAAAGATTTTTTCTGCCTATTTTCAAAGACTTTTCAAAGCCCTTTGAGAGCAATTAGCTGTCGATAAATTGCGAATGTAAGCACCATTTTTACACAGTAATTAGTCCCGTCAAATCACATCCTAAAATGCGCCTTTTCGTCGATATTTGCGAAAATCTTGCTTCAATCAATCAATTTTATTAGCTAGGAAATCGTATAATCAATTCCTCACTAAAGAATTTAAAGACTTTTAAAGACTTTCTTCGCTTTTTCACACAATTCAAGAACTTTTCAAAGACCTTAAAATAAAGATCTGCATCCAAATTTAAAGACTTTCAAGGATTTCAAAGACCGCCACGAACCCAGGTAAATAAATTTGTATGTATGGGTATGTATATGTATGTACATTGATCCTTCTCGTTGTAGGGGCCGTACAGAAACGCAGCTGTAGCAGCTGATGATGTGAGGTGCTCGAAGATAGGTGTAGATATCCTGAAAAAAGATGGCTCGGCCGTAGACGCAGCAATTGCAAGCTTGTTCTGTATCGGTGTGATCAACATGCATTCTGCCGGCATTGGGGGCGGGGCTGTCATGGTTGTGTATAACAAGACGAACAAGACTGCTCAGTATTTCAACTTTAGAGAAAGGGCACCTAGAAATGCCACGCAGGATATGTTTGTGAATACAACGTCTGATGAGTCGAAATTGGGTGAGATGTTTTCTTATCTCAGATGTTTTCTATGCAACAAACCAACCCAAAGAACAACCAATTAACTGAGTGATAGTAACAACACACAAACATATTAATCAGTCAAAACCAAAAACCAACTAATTAAACTAACTGATACTAATTAACTAACTAACTAAATAACTAACTAATTAACTAATTAACAGAGTAATTAACCAATTAACTAATTAACTACCTAACTAACGAACTACCTGCCTAACTATCTAACTACCTACCTACCTACAGGTACCTAACTAACTAACAAACTACCTAACTATTTAACTACCTAACTAATTAACTAATTAACTAACTAATTATCTAACTAACTACCTACCTAACTAACTAACTAACTAACGAACTACCTAACTATTTAACTACCTAACTAATTAACTAATTAACTAACTAATTATCTAACTAACTACCTAACTAACTACCTACTATCTATTTAACTACCTAATTAACTAAGTAACTAATTTAATAACTAATAACTAACTAATTAATTAACTAACAAATGATACTGACATTGCCCTCAAATAAGCGCAAAACACGTAATGTAAATACGTAATGCAATGACAATGAATTAATTCAGGTGGTTTGGCAATTGCTGTACCTGGGGAGGTGAAAGGCATGTACGAAGCCCACAAGACGTATGGAAAACTTAAGTGGGAGGAACTGCTTGACCCTGCTATAGAACTGGCAAGAGAGGGTTTCGTTATTCACAAAGCATTGGATACGGCCATCAAAAAACAAGAAAAATACATTCGACAACAGGAAGGCTTGAAGTAAGTAAAATAATAGTTTGGGAGATGATCTAAGTAAGGAAGGAAGGAAGGATGTGATGCAATATATCAAATCAATATTTTAAACCTAATAAAACGTTCCTGCTCGTTTATTAAACAGTACTTAAACATTTGTTGTTTCACCATTAGAGAACTGTTGGTTAAGGCGAACGGTTGTTTGAAGAAAGTGGGTGACAGGCTGGTCAATCGGGAACTGGCTATCACGTTAGGGAGAATACGATTACAGCCTACATCGTTTTATGACGGATCTCTTGCTGAAGATATCGTTAATGACATTTCATCCAATCAAGGAATAATTACAGAGCAAGATTTAAAAGATTATAATGTGGAAGTTGAGCCTGCGACCAAAGCTAGTATTGGCAATCTTGAACTGCACACAACTGGTCTGCCGTCCAGCGGTGTTCTCATCGCGTTCATGCTCAACGTATTAAAAGGTTAGGCTAAATGATTTCTTAAATGCATGGTCGACTGTAATTTTACTTCGCAAATCGAACCTATAAATGCCTTAAAATCATACACGTTTTCTTTAAAGCTTTGCATCGCGTTCATAGTAAAAATAAGGAACAATTTTATCATTTTTATCATTTAACAGTTTTATACCAACATTTTTATCATACACGTTGTCTGTCTGAGAGTGGAAGAATTCGAATATGAATATATATCAATTAAACCTAACCTTAACCCAACACTGGTCAATCATGGTTAGAGCGCCGCACCGATCGAATCTGCCAGGAAGCCGATAGACCCATTGCAATGACGTCACAAATCCTTAGAGTGTCCTCCAGATGCTCCCTAACAATATCTGTTCGGGGTACCACAACCACATACAGCGCAAAAATTAACCATTTTGATATAAAATTATTATAAAGTTTTACAAAATTTTCTTTGTTTACAAAAGTTATATTATGCATAGATTGCTAATTTGTCCTCCAGATCAGGGCGCTGTAAAACACGGGCGGTGAAACGGCTATGGCGCCCCTGATCTATGTGTGATGCAGGTCCCCCCGCATATTTTCATTTTTATTCGAATTCGATGTGGTTTGATCAGGCATGCATATATGTTTGTTTAAAATTACTACGTAAAAAGGTACAATTCAAGCTGAATTCACAATGGATTTGGGATCTGTGCTATTACTATACACAAAATCTTTTTTCCGGATTCTTAATCACGGCTGATTATATGGGGAATGTTGTAGTGTAAGATATAAGTCTGGGATCTCACTCACGAGGATCGATTGTTTTTGCAAAACAATTTCGTTCGTTTATAAGATGCCAAAAAAGACGAAGAAAAAGTTTTTTAAACGGCTGTTGTTGTAAAACCTGCAACTGGAATGTGTGTTTGGAAATCAGGTATGTTCAATCACATGTATTTTTGTCAAGTTCCACCAGATGAAGCGCCATAAATTGATAAAAACAACAAGTTTTTTTTTCAAGCGATAGTTTGTTGTCGCAGTTTTACAAGCGCGGAAAATTTTTAACTTTTAAATATTTCATGCACAATATATGAAAACTAGTTTTATTTTGATGTTTTTGTATAATTTAAGTACCTAGTTTTCTGAAAATCACCAAATGAGAATGGGCTTTTTTAATTTTTAAACATTTTTTTTGCCTTATTTTTGACATGTGCATGCCAAATCTACACATGAAATACAAGCAAGCGATAGTTTGTTGTCGCAGTTTTACAAGCGCGGAAAATTTTTAACTTTTAAATATTCATGCACAATATATGAAACCTATTTTTATTTTGATGTTTTTATATAATTTAAGTACGTAATTTTCTGAAAATCACCAAATGAAAATGGGCTTTTTTAATTTTTAAACATTTTTTTGGCCTTGTTTTTGACATGTGCATGCCAAATCTACACATGAAATACAAGCAAGCGATAGTTTGTTGTCGCAGTTTTACAAGCGCGGAAAAGTTTTAACTTTTAAATATTTCATGCACAATATATGAAAACTAGTTTTATTTTGATGTTTTTGTATAATTTAAGTACCTAGTTTTCTGAAAATCACCAAATGAGAATGGGCTTTTTTAATTTTTAAACATTTTTTTGGCCTTATTTTTGACATGTGCATGCCAAATTTATGAAATCTACACATGAAATACAAGCAAGCGATAGTTTGTTGTCGCAGTTTTACAAGCGCGGAAAATTTTTAACTTTTAAATATTTCATGCACAATATATGAAACCTATTTTTATTTTGATGTTTTTGTATAATTTAAGTACGTAAGTTTCTGAAAATCACCAAATGAAAATGGGCTTTTTTAATTTTTAAACATTTTTTTTAGCCTTGTTTTTGACATGTGCATGCCAAATCTACACATGAAATACAAGCAAGCGATAGTTTGTTGTCGCAGTTTTACAAGCGCGGAAAATTTTTAACTTTTAAATATTTCATGCACAATATATGAACCTATTTTTATTTTGATGTTTTTGTATAATTTAAGTAGGTTTTTGAAACCAAAAAAGTGGTACGGATACCAATTTTACCCGTGCCGTACCAAAAATCGAGCGTAGTGTAAACGGGGCTTTAATTTTTAAACATTTTTGCCCTGATTCAGTTTGACATGTCCATGCCGAAATCTACACATGGAATAGCATTGCCTTCGACTTTGCGTTTTTGAAATCTGACACCCTATGAAAAAAGCTGGAAAAAAGTATGTTTAAACAAAAAAAGCCTATTCTCATTTGATGATTTTCAGAAAATTAGGTACTTAAATTATCCAAAAACATCAAAATAAAAATAGGTTTCATATATTATGCATGAAATATTTAAAAGTTAAAAATTTTCCGCACTTGTAAAACTGCGACAACAAACTATCGCTTGCTTGCATTCGTTATGGCATTGTGTAGATTTGGCATGCACATGTCAAAAATAAGGGCAAAAAAATGTTTAAAAATTAAAAAAGCCCATTATCATTTGATGATTTTCAGAAAATTACGTAATTAAATTATCCAAAAACATCAAAATAAAGCTAGTTTTCATATATTGTGCATGAAATATTTAAAAGTTAAAAAGTTTCCGCGCTTGTAAAAATGCGACATCGCTGTGAACATGCAATTTGGAGTCTTTTGGCGGACATTTTAGTTGCATATTGTAAGTTCGAAAAGAGAAATAAAACAACCTTTAACATGGTAAAAACGGAATTTTCTGCTTGTTGCTTATAATTGAATATTTTCCCTAACTTTTATATTGCATTTGAATGCCTGAATATGTTAATGATAATGTTTCCAATGCTTTCTAAATTGACAATTGTTTTCTAACTTTATCAAAACAAGGTCACAAGTTGTGTCATTGTAAATTACGCAAGTGACCTGGTCATAAATCTTTAAATTGAAAAAAAAGCCCACAAAAGCCCATTTTCTAACCTTTTCAGATCGAAACTATAAGTAATTATAGATAATTTAAAGGGTTGAAGTTAACTTTTTTTCCACTCGGTCTGGCTAAAAAACTCGACTACAATTTGTCATTGCCTGAAAAATGTAAATATATTTTATGATAAAATCGCTATGCCTTCAAATAATTTCACATTTTAAAAATGCTTTTCCAACTCCAGCGATGTAATTTGCAATACTAATTAATTACC
>CACRXK020017396.1:0-10668 GCA_902702795.2 Paramuricea clavata
GTTCAAATTGTGATCACATTCTGAAACTTGGCACAGATACTCATTAGGATATGGGGAATATGGAATGGAAGGACTGCCCAAAATTTGAGCAGGGGAAAGTGCCTATTTCGGCCTTCAAAATGGCCGACATTCCTTATGCGCCTTGAGGAAAATTATCTCATTTAGTCATCACATCTGTGAACAAATGGACACGCTTAGCAAAAGTACACGCAAGAGAAGGCTTGAAAAAGTTTTTCAACAATATTATATGTTGCATTGTCATGAAATTAAGGATATTTCAGAAAAACAGTAGTGCGCACGCGCAGTCACATTACCCTGAAATTTAAATGTTTTACTGCTTTTCCTGAGTATATTGTCTCCAGAATATATAATATAAAGAGTAAAGTGTCATATAACGCTTGCTATCTGTTGATGCATGCATGCTATTTATTTTGGCAGCAACAAAGATAGTATTTTAGCAACTTACACATACTTTAACTGTGATGACATTTTGCGAAATGTTGAAATTTTACGGTAGCTCTTGCCATAAAAGAGTCTTCGGCTTGTGTGGTCTTTTTGGTGAAAAATAAATTATGGTAACGCTCACAAATGCATGGGGACTTTGCCCACAAATATAAAGGAATTGCTATGTTTCAAAAGTAGGGGCTATATACTCATTTAAGACCAAATGCTTTACATATATTACCTTCCAACGTTGCTACTGACTCGTTCAAACACTTGACCAAAACGCGTGGACAGGAGTTCAGCAGCATGTTGGACATGGAGACATATACGTTTATCGGCTTCTTCGATGTTGCATGGCATCAACAATTCAAGATCTACATCCTGATTCGCCACTACTCTGTTTTCTAGAGACCCCAGGAATAGTCCACGTGTATCAATGCTTTTGCCTTATTTTCAAATGTCATCCTACCGTATATAAAGTATCATCTAAGGTCAGCTAATCGACCTGGTTTTTTGATAGGTACTTTAAGGGCAGTTTAAAGTCTGGTACACGGTCAAACCGTGGTTCTGGTGTTAGGAGGCTCGTGAAAGCAACGGGAGTATGCCAAACAATTAGTTGACGATTCTCAGATGCGACGAAAACAAAACGGAACTGTTTCCCTTCTTCGTTAAAATACTGATTGAAAGCATTGATACACGTGTACTATTCGTGGGGTCTCTAGACGGCAGGGTAGTGAGATCAGGATGTCGATCTTGAATTATTGATGCTGCGGATAAACGTATGTTTGTCCATGCACAACGTGTTGCTACATTTTCTCCACGTGTTTTGGTCAAGACTGTAGACAGTGATGTTGTTGTTGTTGCACTCAAAGCTTTCCACAAGATCCACGGCCTCCAAGAACTGTGGCTCAAGTTTGGAGTGGGAAGCATTTGAAGTACTTTCCAATCCACGTAATTACCACACCACTAGGACCTCAAGCCTCTTTGTGGTACCACATCATCGTTCAAAGGTAAAGACAAGAAATCATTGAGCGAAACATGGAAACAAATACCCAGCTTGACTCCAGTGTTTGAACGAGTAGTAACGTCCGAAGGTAATATATGTGAAGCAGACAGTGATCTTTTGGAACAGTTTGTTGCAGCTTTTTATTGCAGCACATTTGACGCCGAAAAGATCAACGATGCAAGGCGATACCTTTCCGCAAGCAAGGGAAAAATAATTGACAATATACCCCCAGCAACTGCAGTGGCGTAGCCAGAACGATAATGGGGGGAGGCATATTCATATACTCGTGTTCACATACCATAAAAACAATTGATTTCAAAAGAAATTAATAAAGCAGAACACGAATATATGAATATGCCCGCCCCCCAATTATCGTTCTGGCTACGCCACTGAACAACTGCTGCATTGAACGAACACGTAAAACGATCTGCGTCACAAGCATGAAAGTGGTACAATTGTCCCGAAGCTGCAAGAGTAGCGCTGGAACCCACACACTGGGCTCCCGCCAGTCGATGCCCGACGTATCCTAAGTGACTAGTAAAGATCTGATTTGTTCTGGATGCACCAAATATGTGGTTGGTTGATGCAAATGCAATAAGAGTGTACGGAGCTGTGTGTTTGTCAAGCGAAATATTAGATAATGCCAAAACACCCATGCTTGGTTAAAAAGTAACGTATGTGGACCTCGCTGACAGACGTAAAAAATTTCAATTTCGCATTGTTCACATTTGATCTTTAAATAAGTTACCTTTGAGACATTGCAATTCACTTATAATTGTGGGCAAAGTCCCATACGTTTGTGAGCGTTGCCGTGATTTATTTTTCACCAAAAAGACCACACAAGGCGAAGGTGTGTTTTTGATAGCAAGAGCTATCGTAACATTTAAACATTTTGCAAAATGTTATCACAGTTAAGATACATGTGTAAGTTGCTAAAATATTATCTTTGTTGCTGCCAAATAAACAGCATGCATTAACAGATAGCAAAATATATCCAGGAAAGCAGTAAAACATTCGAATTTCAAGGAGATGTGACTGCGCATGCGCACTACTGTTTTCCTGAAATATCCTTAATTTCATGACAGTGCAACATATAATATTGTGGAAAAACTTTCTCAAGCCTTCTCTGGCATGTATGTGTGCTAGGCTTGTCCATTTGTTCACAGATGTGATGATTAAGTGAGATAATTTTTCTCAAGGTGCATACAGAATGTCGGCCATTTTGAAGGCCGAAATAGGCACTTTCCCCTGCTCAAATTTTGGGCAGTCCTTCCATTCTATATTCCCCATATCCTAATGAGTATCTGTGCCAAGTTTCAGAATGTGATCACAATTTGAACGATTTTTTGTCTTAGCAGCCCTACTATTTGTACTTCACGTACTATGTCTATCAGTCTATATATACCTGAATTATTTGCCTTGCGTGTGTTAGTTGTACTTTAGCCAGGGGAACAATTCTAGCCATGTAAGTTGTATAAACAGTTTCTTCCTTCAGTATTCTTTCCATTTTACGAGGTTTTGTCAATGAAATAAGATATATAATAGCACGAATCTTCAAAACGGGGTAAATCAAAACACTAGGTTCGCAGATGCGTGAAAACCCGCGGTCAATGTTTACGGAGAAAATTCACTGACTTTCTTTCAATCTGTGGATCTGTTTCTTTGTTGGGAAATGGATGCATGGGTATTCCTTCAGGCTGTTCAGAATTCGTGCAATAATCTAAGTTAGAACTGCCAGAAACACGGCCTTCGTCTCCGCGTTTGATGGTTTTACTATAATTTTAATACGCCATGATGAAATCGTGTTCATCTTATGACGCCACACGGCATCAACATGGCCGATCAAAAGTTCGCACAGGAAGTGCCAAAAATGGCCATTTTTGGAAGGCTATAAAATCAGTTTGAACTGACCAATTTCAATTCTGTTTGTGGTAAACAGGCCAGGAAGGAAAGCACTTTTAATTAAGCTAACAAAATGAGGGTCGAAAAATTCGCTGCAGTAGCACTTTAATTAAATGCAAACTTTGTGTTTTAAAAACGGGTTAGGATAAAACGCGGATACGGACGGACGGATGAATGACGGACGGACCGGACGGATGACATATATATGTCGTTATATAGTCTGCGCGCAGCCGCGCAGGGTAGTTAGTGCCTTACGTCTTCGCTGGTTGTTATACTTTAAAATAATTTTGTATGTACCGAGAAATCAATATTCCGAGTATATAAATATATAAACTGGGATGTCACACTGATAGCTTGTTTACATTTCCTGGAGCATCATGAAATCTTATGTTTAACCACGGTGGTTTAACCCATTAGCTGGCAATGCGCCCTTCCCTTGTCGAGCGCCAGAAGATTTTACCCGTCAGTGGTATAGGGTACTGCCAGTAAATGGGTTAACAAACCTATCTGCCAATGGCTCTTGTTAATTCATCAGCACAGTAATGACCCCTACTTTAGTATTTACCCTGACCAACGCCAGACGATTTTTAATACTCAGTCAGTGGTGGGGGGTCTGTCAATAAATGCGTTAACAAGGATAACAATATTTAGCCTGCATGGCAGTCGGTATTTCCCAGGCTTGCCCAATTTTAGGAACCGCCTACCATGCAGGCTAAACAATAATAGGATGTTTCTGAAGGACTCGTTCAACACCCTGTAGTTTGTCTTTTGCTGTCAAAGGCAGCCTTACTGCCCTGTGGATAACCTAGTTTATGTCTTATGATATCGAAGCTTCGCCTTGTTTATAGTTAAAAAGCTAGGAAAGCTCTGTGGAGGAGAGAGCATTGGGAGGAAAACTTTGAAAATGGCAAAAAGCAATTTCTTCAGAAGTCTGTGTTTGGTAACAATTTCTTGTGGGAGGAAGTATTCTAATTAATAAAACAGTCCACATAGAAATTCTAACAAACTGACAAATTAAAAATGGCTCCTTGTAATACAAATAAACCGAAGATTTTTCCTTTTCCTTCTCAAAGTAACAACACGAAATATGATACAAGTCAAATTGTGTGTTTAATTGATGAATACACAAGTAATTTGGCGCAATTCTTTAGCGAATTCTCTCCAGAAGTTGTCAGAAACACGGTCACCGAGATTCAAAACTACAAAAATTGTCTGGGAAACTACCCTAGACTACACTAGAGATGCCATAAACCTCCTACCACCGTATTTCGAAATGCTATAATTGAAACCGGTGATCGCAAGTAATAATAATCAGAACCAGGAAGTCGTGGTCAAATTAACTTGGCAATAAGGAAAAAATAATCAGGAAAATTACCCAGGAATATTAAGTGAATCCAAATAGGGTTACTGCACAGATTAACCCGGGTGTTTAACCAGAAATTTTAACCACAATGTTTTTAGAATGTATCTTACATATAGCTCTCTAAACTTTTGGGAACGTAGTAACTGCGGAGTGTCGGAAAACGTGTTGTTCAAATCCTTACGCAACACAACGCAAACATTTATCTAAAATATTCGTCTGGGCTTTCCGCCATTGATGTGGCTAAACGTGTGGGACTCGAATCACGGTTAAAACCAACCAGGTATAATTGACAGGGACATGCTCAAAGAAAGGAAACACATCGTGTTCCGAAAAAAACTAGCCATGAACTCGACTTAGAGTTGATTCATCTTCTTGAAATTTACAGTGTAGTGATACAATTAAGTCAACAACCACGGGCCCCGGGACAAATTAGTGAGCTTAAGCAAGTGACGTTTTTGACAACACGGACGTCGACCGGAAGTAAAGTGGACGTTTTTCACCAATCACAGCCCTTGACCCAGTCTTCTGACGTTACTCATGCCGTCCGTGTTGTCAAAAACGTCACTTGCTTAAGCTCACTATTGCTGAACACGCCCCCCCCCCTCCTGACCCCCGTCACTCTTAACTCTCACGTTGATGGCCACACCAAAGCCTATTTTTTAATCGCAATCAACGAGGGAATCGCCAGCGAACTAGTTGCAAGATGAATCGCGGGAGAATTTTCGTGCCGATGGCGTATGTTGCGTGCATGAATGTTACCGTATACCAGTAGATGGACGTAATAAATTTGTTCAATACAGGTAAATATCTCATTTCATCTCATAACTGATAAAGACGCGATGTAAACGATGTTTGGTTAACTGTTTTTGCAGAAAAATCGATTGAAAAACCAGTAGTGTCGGACAACACAAATTGTCTATGGGGACTTTGTGCCCCCCCTTTGTGCCCTACACTATACCATTGAGCTCCACAAATATGAAGCCCAAGATGGAGTTATTGGACGTTAAGTTCAGTCCCTTTCTATTGTTTTTGTCTGCGCGGTCTGCAAGAAGTGTGCCAAAATTTCGTATTTTGACTTCGATTTAAAGAATAATACTGTAGTTTTATAAACTGATAACTTAATTAGCGATACTGTATGTTAGAAAAAGGGCTGGAATTGGACAACTGAGCTATATATTTCATATGTAATGCTTTATATACATAACTTCTATGGCTAGCTATTTTAAAAACTGTCAAACCAATGTCAATAAAAAGTCGTCCCGGGAAGTGGAATGAAATTTTCTCATATAGACCAATGATATATACACAAGAGAAATTCATCCCGCATACTTGCTGGGCTGTTTCGCTAACTGGGTTCCATCACTGGCTTTTATATAATCATAAACATATGATGAAGCATTTTCCACCCAGTTCTGATACATTTTTATGGCCTGCTTTTATAGTACAACATAAACGACAGTGATGTTTGTGACGTTGCCTGACCATGGTGGGAATCGAACCCGTGACCTTTGGGATACTAGTCCAATGCTCTACCAACTGAGCTATACGAGGTCAAGTCAGTTCGAGTTGGCGATGTTTCGGAACTGAAGACATGATACTTTTTATGCGTGTTGGTGTGGATACACTCAGAGTAACATCACAAACATCATATTCACCTGAGTACATAACACCAACACACACAAAAAGTATGAGCGACAGTGGTGTATCACAAACCCTCACAACTACACATCTTAATATGGTATTGCCAAATAATATATATAGTTCATTACGGAACTGTGATGTCATGAACACAGGATCAAATTTCCGGGAAGAAAAGGTCGCTCCTTCCGTGTTTGCTGTGTGGCGTTTAAATGTAAAAGCTGCCTTTGTTGAAATGTTTTATTAACAAAATCTCAACGTTCAACTCTTCAATACTCTGTCATTGCCATTTATTTCACCAAGAAAAGAAGAAATATGTAGAGGAACCTTAAAAGGTGGGTTTATAACTAGCTGTGATATTTTAGTGAGTAAATAGCGAACTTTTGTTATGACCATATTTGGTAAATTTAAACTTGCGACTTGCGAGTGCCTTCGCAATCGATTATTAACAAGACGCCTACTCAGGCGTTCACACTGGCCTGAAAATAACGAGATACGTGCTATGGCGCAAAAGGCAGGAATACAAATCTTAAACCGCAAGCAAATTTTATGGACTTTTTAAAAAAATAAAAGACCTTTTCGGGAGACGTAATGGTGCAAATCTATTACTAGCAGTTACTTTCGCAAGGAAAGTGCTGGCCTTATAGCGTATTAACAGAATGCAAAAATTTATACTTCTAGACAATTCTCGGTTATATCCCCAATGTTTCCTTCTCGTCCATCATTTAAGCCCATTCACAAACTCATTCTTAAATTGTGTGCACGGAATACGAGTAAATAGCCAACATGAAAATGAAGCCATTGGGTCAAAAGTGGATATTAAGGTCTATTACAATACACACTACTTTTGTCTTAACTCTGGCTAACGCCAGACCAATTTACACTGTAACGCCAGACGATTTTACTTGTTAGTGGCAGAGTACTGTCAGTAAATGGGTTAACAAACACATCTGACATTGGTAATCCATTAACAGGCAATGTACCGCCTTAGTATTCTTTAGTAACTCTTCAGAATTTGCTCAGAGTCAATGTTATTAAAATACATCTTGTATTCAAGCGCTTTCATGTACAAAGTTTCGTTTGAATACAGCACAGAGTAGGAATATTTATTTTGAATTTTTCAAAATATCGGGTTTTTACTCGCACGCACGTTTATAGCTCGATTGATAGACGTGCAAATCATGCCGTCCTTGTTTTGACTTTTGATCGCCATAAAAATCCCAAGACACAAGCTTGAAAATAACACTTTCGATTCTGGTTCCAATGATATTATTACGAAAAAGATATGTCCAAAGGGGCCGAAGTTATGTTCGGCAAAATGTATGGCCATGGCTAGTTTACATTGTTTGTTATATTATGAAATATGATACCATACTTGTATTAAAATTTGCGTCGAACTAAATGTTATTGTATTAGGCAAATGAGTAGACTTGCCACAAGTCGACCTCGAACGAAATGCGTACGTTTCTTCGAGGTTGACTTGTGGCAAGTCTAGCAGATGAGAACCATACATGTCAATAATGGTCCCAGTTCTTGTTGGTATTTTGAACGCACGCTTTATCTTTAGTATAGCTACCACATGACAAAGCCTTTCGCGCGAATTATATTTCGCGCAGTACTAAAATTTCCGCACCCAGCGGCCAGCGCTACTAATTCTAGTACTGCACGGATTTTAATACATGTATTTAAAGGTATATTGTCGACATTTGACTAAAAATATCGTAAGGAATTAAGTACACAAGGGATGTTATGAGTCCACGACGTATATTTATTGTTGTTTATTAAAAAGTCAAACTGTCAAACCTTTAACTTGTCCTTGTTTAAAGTGCCTATATCACTTGTGGGATCTTTACGGATTTGAAAAGAGCGCAAAAAGTTATTTAACAAGTTGTTCAACCTTTTTTGATTTAGGTCAATAGTTTCTGAGATATAGGCCCTCAAACATGGCAATTTTGACCTTTTTGGAAAAAAAATCCGTCGTACTAAATTTTGCTTGGGGGCCTGGGACTCAGGAACGCGAGCGTAAACAAACACTATAAATTATATTACAAATTGCCGCTACAACTTACTAAAATGATCATTTTGGCAAGAAAACTCGGTTTATTTAGCTCAAAATCGTCTTCCAGTACTGACAAAAGTTCATATACGATTGCGCGAAATATAAAATCGTGGTGAAACGCACAAAACGACTTCAAAATCAAATTTGAAAGTGAGCCTTCCTAAATGTCGTCAAGCATATTTGGCTGTATATTATTAAATTGTCGAGCATGAAAGAGTTGGCATACACGGAAGAATATGTTTTGAAAGCTAGAAGAATATAACAGGGATGTAAAGAAATTATTTATAGATGGAACGGGCATAATCGTGTTAGTTCTCGGTAAGTGAATCGAATATTATCCATTTGTAAATATCGTGTGATAGTCACATTTGGCAATTAATATTCTGCGACTGCAAGTAAACAAACGAAAAATTGTGTATTTTAGATTCAATACTATTATAGCTTAACCATTGAAAAACACTATAAAATTTGATATAGACAAGGGAGGGATAACCGGTTTGATTTGCCATTCACAAAATATGCAGGAATTGATTCTGTTTGCCTCAATTGCTTTTGATCTGATCATTTGAAAAGATTTATTGCACAAACATGTGGTATAAGCTGATTCAAAGGAAAAGTAATCTTTGAGTAACTTTGGACTTATTCAGTTTAATAGGACCATGCAAAGTTTCTGTTTATTATAGGAATAGGTTAATGCACCTTGCTAATGTCAAGGCAAAGCTTGAGCTGCACAGATTACTGTGTCTTGACTCTTGAATAAGCTGTATAACAGATCACTGGTTTGCCTCATCTTTACTTGATTAAAGAATACATTAGTAAAGTCTAAGGTATAATTATATCTCTACTTTTAGGTCTTTATATCAGTGGCATACATGTGATTCGCCAGATTAGCTCATGGTTGTAAAAAAGATGAAATATTATAATACCATTGTGTTCTGTTCATCAAACTATCTGCAGTTTTTAATGGAAAGATACATGTGATGACTTCAAAGGATATGAATATTTGGAAAATGAGAAATAAGAAATATAAACAAATATTATTTTAAAGCACGACTAACCACAAATATGATTTTTGGTATGTGCAATATCTGTATCATTCGTTCGAAGAAATGTTATCTCTATAATAAAAAATCCCCTTCTTCATCAACCTTTTCACTGTCAAAGTTTCCAGATATGATGTCATTAGGTGAATTTTTACTATAAAGATACATTACATTTCTTATTAGAATTTTGACCCAAATATCACACAAACCAAAAATTCTATTTGGCTTTAATAGTCAACTTTAATTAATGCATGCTTGATTTTTTTGTCATTAACTTGCATTTAATAAAGTTACAGCACACACATTTATTTTTTTTTAAATCAACAGACAAAGGAGTCAAACTCATGAAAAAAAAACTGAATTCATGCTACTGTGTACAGGAAAATGTTTATTTAAAAACTTGATCAACAAGAACAGCTTAGGAAGACAGGTTATACAGAACTGAATAATAGTTGAAGGGTCTTGTATAGATGGAAATTATCGAGTAGAAGTTTATATGCATTTACTATACCTAACCAGGAAAAGTTGTGAAAAATCGAAATGCAACTGCTGATCGCTGGCAGAAATCCAATCTGCCCTGCAATTCCGGTGCAGCGCTTGCGTAACCAATATATACAGGGGTGGAAAAAATAGGTGAGCACTGCTCATGCGCAGTAAATGTTAAACAGCTGCAGGAAATTTGTTTGAATGAAGATTTGCTATTGATTAACATTTGAAGGAAACCTTAACACCCATGTCCCACTATGGGTGCAACAACATATGGTTGACAGACATTCCTTGAATTTAAAACCATGGTCAGCTAGAACACTATATAAGTTTACGCACATTTCAGATTTAGCATAAATATACTCTAATACTAATAAAGGAAATTTTTGTCTCCAGGTTGTGCTCCCGGGAACCTGGCTAGTTGAAGGGTCTTGTATAGAGGGATATTTAGTAAATGTATATAAATTTCCACTCAATAATTTTCATCTGTACAAGACCTTTCAAACATGGTCAGCCCTGCACACCAGGCACACATAAACTGGCCTGGATCCTTGCAGATGTCATCATGGCTCCAACCCTCACAAGTTCAGGTTGTTTGGCAAGGGTTGGAATGTTGGGAGCTTTACCATTTAATATTATAATAAACAGCAAAGCCATAAATTCAAGCCAAGTATTTATATATATATTGGTCTATTGCAGCAATAAAGCTAATACAATCATTGAATCA
>CACRXK020017397.1:0-10668 GCA_902702795.2 Paramuricea clavata
CTATATGGCTATATACTAGCTAGATCATGTTCTCTTCGCCATTAATAACTGTGCGGTATAAACATTCTATTGAGTACATATTATTGAGGGTATTTACATTTGAACTTTTCAATAAGCGCGTGGGAATATTGATTAGGGTGGGAAAATATTCACAATTAACCTTTTAAGTGATATGAAAGGTGTGTGCGGAACGATTGTTGTATAGGGAGAATGGGGATCAATAGAGAAATATCTCGTATGAATTAAAAAAAATTACATTGACCACATTCATAAGCGTACGGGCAAAGACGAGCAAGTTTCCTGTGAGAAATTTACATATGGCAAGTTTTATGTATCAATGGATAATTCCAGCTACATATAGACTAAATTTTGCAGACAAGAAGGACGAAATCTATCATTATAGCTTAAAAGAACATCCTTAAATTAGTAAAATTACCAAATTTGGTTGCAAAATGTTGTAAAATACGGAAAATATTAGCCCTGTGAAATTAGCAAATTTTGTGTATTTTTTAGCATTACGCGCGGGAAAATGCACCACTTTTGAGCCGAAAGTGTGGTGCATTTTTCCGCTACTAAAATACTCAAAATTTGCTAATTTCACAGGGCTATATTTTTCGGATTTTACAACATTTCGCAACCAAACTTAGCAATTTTACTAATTTTAGGATGTATTTTTGAGCTATAATGATATAGACTCGTCTTTCCTGCATGTCTAGATCAAAAAATTAATCGATAGCTGGAATCAATATCCTTTGCACGTGTGTGCGTATACAACAAAGTTTCTAGGACAGGTTTTTGGTTTTCTGACCACCATACGATAGGTATATTATTAGCTATTACAACCTTAGATCGTTATGACCAACCGGAATGCAAGTGCTCAAATTACTTAGCTAAAATTTCTTTGTTGACCCGTATGGTCGACTTTGCCAATGGCAATGACAAGTGCGTTTGTTCAAAAGCTAGCATACTATATACTCTATAGCAACGCTGATTAAGTTGATTAATTAATATATACAATTTACCAAATCACACCTATATCTCATGAAAGTTTTTATTTTTATTACTTTTCATGCAATTGTATCGTGTAATAGTATATATTTTAAAGTTATTTATATACTTACGGGTATGTTTTAGACGCGCCCTCAAATAATGTGTCAGTGTGTGGTATAAATATTCTATTGAATACATATCATTGAGGTTTTTGTATATTTGAACTTTTCAATGAGCGGCGTGGGAATATTGATAGGGTCGAAAACTATTCGCGAGTTAACTTTTTAAATGATCGTTTGATATGTTATTGGCAGGATCCGCGCATATAGAAAACTTGAGGGTCCTTGAATTCAAAAAACAAAAAGTCATAAAGAAGCGCTTGAAAGTCCTTGCTTTCGTTTTTGGATATTCAGTTCTGAAATTTGTTTGACACTAATAGACAGACATTTTGTAGAATTGATTCCGTTCATGTTATACAGATCTATATATGAAATTTATTGAAGTTGCACTTTGAACAGCTTAACGTCACATTTTACTGATTACTAAAGCCTTTTTTCAGCCTTTGTCGGACGATAGTCCTTGAATTTCCAAAAGATGTTGAATCGGTTACGCTATAGTTCCTAACGGCGGATGCTTCCACTCTCCCGAGAAATCGTGCCATGTTTTAGTGTCAAAATATTCAGGGATGTGACTAGACATTCCTATACGTATAACCAGTGAGTTATATACATAGATATCTTATATACACTAGATAGTGCATCTAATTATCCTGCAATTCAAAAATTGAAGCCGTGATTGCAGTCTCAGGTCGTTCCCATGAAATGAGAAGATTCGTATGTTTTCTATTTCTTAAACAGGGAACTTAAACATTAAGTTAACCCTATTCCAAATGCATTTTTTTTAAAGTATTCAAATGATGAAAGTTATTGTTGTTTTTTAAGCGTTTATTAGCAAGTGGGAACGACCAACATGGCCGCCATCTATTCAAATGGGGGTAACCGCTGGAATATTCTTGGCTTCAATTTTACTAAAAGAGATGCGCTATCTAGTGTATATAAGATATCTATGGTTATATATATCTGGAGCAAGATGGCGGCCATTGACGTCCAATATAGCTTTGAAGGTCGTAAACATATTTATACCATTTTTCCAGCTAAATCCGAAATTTCGGCGCACTCATTAACTATTGGACGTCAGGTGCAGGCCCCTTCTATTGTTTTTATTTGCGCGGTTTACACGACGCTAGCTTTACTTTTTGGACTCGCTTCAGATATACAGCATATATAAGGAGCTCACAGACTATTTTTAGCCATTTCAACATAATTTTTCACGGACCAATCAGATGACGCCATTCACGACGTTAAGAATGTATAGTCGCATTCCCGAATGTTTTGACCAGTGAAAACTTGACATTTTTTTCAAGTTAAAAGAAGCATCCACGGTTTTGGTAATGCCCATGTGATTGTTCGCAAGTGCATGAGAGCTAGTGCATATATGGCAGATGTGAATGGTTCCTTTTTTATTCTTGGAGTATATATATACATTTGGCTGTGTAATTTTTTGCTTCAATCACATGAGTCATTCCAGTTTCATGACATTCAAACTAATTATGACCTCTGCATGCGTATCAAGTAATCGACCTTCAGAAGAATCACAAAAAAGAATCACGAAAATATAAATATCACAAAAAAATAAGAGATTAGTACAAAAAAATCACATTATTTTCTATTGATCTCCCACACTTGTACAACAAATAGAAAATTCTTCCGTGCGTGTAAAACAAAATAAAGATTCGAAAAGGTCATCCCATTTAGCAGTTAAAGAATAAAGGGAATGTTTTTGTAATCTGCACTGTAAATGTCGAAGTGAGTGCAACAACTGCTCGCTCTTTGAAAATCACATATATAGAGACTCTGAGCAGTCTTATTTGCAAGCAATATGTATGATAATTTCAAATACAGTAAATTTTGCATGAATGCCAAATTAATCCAATAAGCCTTTTAATCTGTTTGTTTGTCAAACGATACAAATCGCGTTGTGCAAACATTGTAAATAGGTCATGACAAAAACATAAGTTGAAACGCGCGGAACCAATACACGTTAATGGTCGCGACGCTTTAATTCATTTGCGTCGGTGGCTTTGTGTGTTTAGCAAACAAGGGTAAATAGAATTCATTTAATGTAATGTCATATAGTAGATAAGACGCATATTAAAAGCCATATAAGGCGTTCAACAGTTTAAAAATAGGTTTGGAAAACATAAAAGAAAATGAGCCTCTTTGCACCGCAATTAGACATGATTTTGCCTTGTATCATGTAATATGTTATATGTTATAAACACAATCGACTAAAAATATTGAATAACTCTTTTTTGTACTGATAATCCCATGCATTGACAGCTACGCTCGTGTGACGGTATAATATATTGATGAAGACACATTGAAAGCCTGATCAATTTTTTTCTAAACTGGTCTATATATAGGCACAATTTGGGGGCAAAAACGCAAGGTCATCCATAATTAGTAAATTGGCGCAAGATTTACGTCACGATCTACTTTGATCGCAGTAAACCGAACACCTATATAACTGCATGTGTTAGTTTGGATGTGATTTGAGCCCGATTTTAATATATCCCGCCTGTGGTTATAGTTTTACCTTGCGTGCGTCATAAAGTGTTTCCGCGGAATTTATGAATGGCTGTGAAGCCTTGTTCACTGAATGGCTGTGAAGATTTGGTTCACACCTTTCCCAGCGGACTTTGGAATATATAGTATTTTTACACTTACTTACAAACCACGGAAGTTTATTGCAAAATACTACCAACACACAGTGAAGAATACCTATTAGAATAATATTATTGGAGAATACCTATATCTACTCTTAATCCCACGTATGACATACTATTATATAATTTGCGACTGTTTTTGTTGCCAATTAATTGTGCTTGAACATATACCTTTCAGTAACAATTATATAGGTCCGTTAATATAACGTGTGCAGTTACGTTTCCAAATTTGCGCTCTATGTCTGCACTGGCATGACCGAAACACTGCTAAAGTGGCGCGAAAATTGTTCTTGACAGTCAACAGGGATGCATGTATTGCCTCCCCGCTGTGAATATTTACCGTATTCATTTGCTCGCATTTGTACTGTCCAGCACTGTTAAGCCAGAAACACTCCTTTATCAATGACCCTTAATTGCTCGCAGCAGGAATGGGTAGTTCAATTATGCATCTGAAACAGTCGGTATAAGATTGTTTGAAGGCCCTGCTGCTCCTTCACAGCTTCTCTTGAAGTTAATAGAGAGTACAACGAAGATCGACGACGCCGCAACTCAACGAAACACCTTCGAAACAAAGTAATTCTTCATGTAAGACAGAAAGTATAGCATGAGGAATCTGTGATCCCATATGGGGATACCCTCGACAGCGTTGTCATTCTCACTATATACAACGTTAACCCTAGCTTTTCACGTTTTTGGAGCAACGTGTAAGATTGTTGCAACGTTAGAGGTATTACGTAAAGTCAGCCGTCTTATAGCAAACACCGCATCGTTTTAACCGAACTTAGCTGTTTGTAAGGTGATTTTGAAAAGCTTCAAGGATTTTATTATTACAATAATCAAATTCCCTAGCCCTAATTTTTGAACGGAAATTGAGAATCTTTCGAATTTCTGTCGTAGTGCACATTTGAATTTGTGAAATTTGTTGAATTAGTGGATTTGAATTTGTGCTTTCTTCATTTGACTCGATGGCTCAATTGGTAGCGTGTTAGTCTAGGTTGCTGAATTTGCAGGATCAAACTCGGCTAGTATGAGTCAACTTTTTGTAGGGCACCTTTGCCTTTCTTCTCCATTCGAGGGCATGGGAGACAGTCGTCCTTCCTGACACCCACTTGGCGAAGCACTGTAGATTTTCCTAAGAAGTTCATCATCGACCGAATGGGCATTCCAAATTCTGGATGGAGATGATACATTCTAACTGGAGGGGACTGTGGCAGAGGGGTGGTTGCCCCCCTTGCCCCAATCCAACGAGAGATGGAACGGAAGGAGGGGAGGGGGTGTCATGGGGTCGGTTATACGAACACCGGGTACCGCTAAGATTTTTTTCAAATTTTTAAAAATTGTCCGTTGGAAAAATTGGTAACACCCAGATTAAACTTCGGTATTTATAAATTAAGGTTTTTATTAATTGTGAGGTCACGATATCCTTAGCAGCTTTCCAAGCATTTTTACAACCGTTGAAAAAATCACTGTGTCCGGTGGATAGCGCTAGCCGGCCTTCATATAACCGGCCGATGATATTACACTGTACGAGGGTAAAAACTGTATAGAAAAACTGTATAGAAGAACTTAAAATTTATAGACATTTGACGTGCACTGTTGCATGTAATTTTTACTCAAATCCAAATATTGCTATAAGTGATTTTTGAACTTATAGAGTCGGAAACAGCCAATAAGAAGAGTGAAATTCTTACCTCCGCCAGTTGCTGTATGTTTTCGTCAGCGTGTGCACGTGTTTGTCTGTCAAATTGTTCTCGTTTTGTTATCGTGCAATAACGTTAAAAAAATGAAAAAAAACATGTTACGAAAATTTGTGGCACTAATGGACATTGCCCAAGGACATAAATTGATTAAATTTTGGTCAAATTTGGATGAAAATTGGATGAGAAATAAGCAAAGCTAGGTTTGTCCTGCTTTGCCATGAGACAAAATGACAAGCCCATTGTACAATTTATATTTATGCATGATTAATTCGCTGGCGGAGGTGCCCTCTATACTATAGTTTCTATTCAAACTCGGGAAGACGATGAATTAATTAATGTAATTTTAATTTATGCTCAGTTTACTTGGTGGTTTTTCCATCATCTATATTTTTTAATTTTACTGAAATGTTTTGTCTTTTTACCTCTGAAATCGCAGCGTGAAAAAAGTTTGGTTTCGAAGTTATTAAAACCGTACATTGTCCCGGGTGTTATATGATATTTAAATGAATACAAGGTGGATTTAATAAACCTATTTTACCTAACAGCCAATTCAACTCAAAAGACTGCTGATATTTCTATATTTAGTTAAAATGAAAACAACATGATTCATCATTGATTTCTATGGAAGATATCCTGGAAATTAACTCTGCATACTAAAAAACCTTCGGTTTTAAAGTTATGCAAACATCCTTTCCCCTAACTAAGCCAATTTTCTCCGTGAAGAAAACTGTCTCGCCGTGTTTGAAGCCCTTGAAACCCTCGAAGAACTATACTTAGTTTTTTTACAGTATCGGCGATCTCAACGTCCCCATTGTTTAACAAGGAAGTCGACCCAGCATGCTAGAAAACCTTGGTTTTAAAAAAGTATGCAAAAATTTCTTTCCTCGTAAAAGTAAGATAATTATGAACGAGACAACTATTCGCAAAGTCTAACAGATTCGCCTCAAAAGCGCGAAAGATTATACATTCTCTACAGCACATAGTCATTGTGTATGTTTCATATTGTTTATCCTGGAACTCAGCATGCTCGAAAACTTTGGTTTCCAATATATTTAGTTAATAACACTTCAAAATAAACTCATTTTTCAAACAGCTTACCTTTAAAGTGTGTTGCAAGGTTCCTCTTCAAAGCGCCTCTCTAGTGAAGTAGCTTTGTTTTTGAGAGATGGGGCTGGTCTTCAGTTCAAGGGCCCTTGTATAAACGTGGTTCTATAATGGCCGATCTGCTATCGGTGGCATATGCATCAACTACAAAGTCTGCCCGTAAGTCTGGCCTAGCACCTGCGCGCAGCTCGCAAAATTTCATCAAAACGCATTTTTGTGGTTTACGGTAAAGCCAATTAATTGTGTTGTATCACGAATTTGTATGTAACCTCATTCCTTTGTCCGCACTGATTTCTATTCATTTAAATTGCCAAGAATTAAGCAAACATCGAATATCGCCCGACTAATAAGGCAGCTGCTTTAAAACGGGTTGTTACAATTTAAACTAACTCTCAAAAATAATATTCTACTTTCTCAGGTGAGATATAATGAGTCTGATAAATGGCGTTATTTTTGCCTTCGTATACTTGAGATTTGAGTGCGTGTATATCTTAGTTTTCCCTTATACTTGAAAGATTGAGAAGTGAGATAGTATCAAAACCAATATCTCGCCGTATTATGGATATAAATAAACAATTCGTTGTCAGAAATATTCATTAACGCTATCATTAATGATGGCTTTTTGAAAAGAATTTAAATAAAACGAACGTAATTGGCTTGCGTGCGTGACAGTCAAGTTCCGATGTTTCAGCGTTGTAGCAAGCGTGCAATTACTACTGCTACGAGTTGTAGCAAGCGTGCAATTACTACTGCTATGCAAAGAGGGCATCAGAAGATCACGTACATATATATATGCATATACGCTAGTATCAGTGGCAATCGAATACGCGATAACGCGGAGATACAGTATGGCGATCTATAGAATATTACATTATTGCATGCAATATTATTGGGTATATATATCATGAAACTAAAAACTATTAAGTTTTTCAAGACAGTTTACATTGTCTTTACATATATATATATATATATATATATATATACATAAAAAGGTCGCTCATCAAATTTTGACGAAAAGATCAACTTTCAAAGTAAAATTTTGCCATGAAATAAAATTCACATGCAATAAGTCTAAGAATTTTTCACGGAGATGTTACTTTAAAACCTTTTTGGAAAGTAGCAAAATAGCCATGCATGCATGCTTATTAAATTAGAACATTTAATCTCAATTTAGGTCAATTCTTAATAGAAGTTATATCTACTTAAGCCCCATCCAACAAGTGAGAGTTGATGAGAGCTGTACTCTCCCTCGCGTAAGGGCCGCCAACTCTCACGACTCATCAATTCTCATCAACTTTGAGGTGCTTCAAATTTTGATAAGAGTCGATGAGTTTTTGCTCGTTTGACCAGTCAACTCTCGTGCAAGTCTTGTTCTCGTTTGACTGCTCGCTCTTCTCAATGGATAATAAAAGGATATCTGGATAATAAAAGATTAACTCTACAATATGATTTCGTTATAGCGCTTATGCATAATTTATTGTATGTATACAGGAAGTAGCACAGCCTATTAATGATGTCTCAAACGTGGAACTTAAGCAGACTAAGCAGTTGTGAGGAGTATTCATTCTACAATAAACTGCTTATATGCAGTGGCGAGTGGAGTGTTCAACTATATACTTGAAAAAGATTACACTATAGATCTGCATGCTAAAAATAAAACTATTATGAAAGATTGTTCAACTTTAAAACTTTGCTAAGAGTTCGGAACCAGATCAGTGTTGTGAGGATGTCATCTATAGTTTAAAACATATTTGTCTGTTTTTATTACGCATTATAAGCAAAACAATGCCAAGTGACTTGCATGCACTTCAAAGATGTCGGCTTGACTCAGCCAATCAGCACCTAGCCTATAGGCCACGGGAATGCCGCTTAAAGAGACACGAGATTTCCTCACTGCCGGTCTGAATGTTGCCGGCTAACTTTGAACTTCCCGATTTCACTAAATTGCCGGAGTATTTTCTTCTAGCTTCGACGATTCGAGTGAAGATGTTGCTTAGATCTTTGATCTAAGACAAATTCAAATTGTGTTATTCAAAGAAATCCCACCCACTCATTGGGCCAAATTATTTTTAATTAGTCGTTTTTGTTTGAACGGCGGATCATGTCAGAAACAAACCACAAAAACCGATTACAAGACCATTAATATATACAACTACAACTTTACAGACTGCCCGAAGCCGGCTATGGCAACTCATTTTAGAGCACATCCTCGGGGCCTGTTCGTAGAAACCCAGCTAAGGGACCGGTCATAAGGCAAAATAGGTTTTCAAAAAAAAAACGGTGGCCCATCCTGAGAACCTAGAAAAAATTTCAAAGCCTATCGTATGTCATTGGAAAAATTTCACGACCGACCTTGCTATACATGAATATATGTACAGTATAGCAGTCACTTTGATCAAACCATGCACTTTCTCATAATTTGTGTATAGTAGTTATAGTATTTATTGAGTGCAGGCTATATGCGTTTCATGGCCCATCCATTTGCACAGAAAAACAAATTGATGGCCCACCCAAACTGATGTCCCATCCTTATTTCCTCTGGGCCATCCTGGCAGTTACTTTATGATCGGTCCCTAACTGGGAAACTCGAGTGAGATTTGCATGCCCTTTGTTAACGCATATAAAATTCAGTTTTTGTTCATATGAGAAACGATTCAGCCTGGCTAGGCGCGATCTCATCTTGCCTTAGATGGCATCTCAGTCAAGTGGGATAAAATTTTCCGCACGAAGGCCTTATCTCAACTGACCATGAGGGTGGATATTTTTTACCGATTTTGACCTATAAGCACTAGTTAAAACATGGACAGCCGATCTTTATCTGATATACAAACTTGCTCGAGCCGAAGGCGAGTAACGTACTTAAAAAACGACCCATCTTATGAGTTCATTGGCGAAGTCATTTTAAAAATAAACATTGTCTAAGCCGAGAAAATCAAAGCTGAAGTTTATGTAAATCAGGACAAATCTTTATCCGATTTTCAAACATTGATTAAACATTCATTTCTTTTGTATTTTCCAGCATAGTTGGAAAATACAAACAAAAAATAAACATCAATAGACTTAAATAGACGCTTTTAAAGTCGTAATACAAAGTGCAGTTTGTCATGAATGACAAAAAAATATTTCAAAGATGCCATATGTTTACGTAATTTCGTCCTACCGAGGCTGGGCGGTGGGATTAACTGAAAACAGTCAAATGAACACGAAAATAATTCATCCCTCAGGTGCGCTTTCCCACAAACCGCAGGCTCATTTGAAAACCGCCCAGAATATCAAGGTTTTGCTTTAAATGCAAAGTAGTATATTTTTACCTAAAGCTCGAGGACTTATGTTGTCGAACCACCTCGTCACCAGACTCACTTTAGCTCAGCCAACGCGCTCTTCGATCTAACTGATGCAGGACATCCTTCATTAGAAACTTTTATTTCAACAGAATGGTCCTAATGTGGAACAACCTACCATCGACTGTCAAATCATCCCTAACCTTCTCGTCGCTCAAAAGTAAACTATACAACTACTACTATGAGATATTGAGCTATAAGATTTTGATCGACCTTTGACATTAATATTACTTGTTGTTCGTAAACGTGTAAACTGTAAAAATAATTAATAAAAACTCTAAAAATTTATAAAAAAAAAAAATTTTGTTAAGAGCAAAAGACGGTGTTAAGTGGTAAGTTAGATTCAAGATGATGTCCACTCCGTTCTGCGCATCAGTTCTGCTCATAACAAAGGGGGACCCCCAGATATAAACATTGCCCAAATTTTGCATCTTTCGAACTTTTTTTGATTGAAACGTACAGTTTATATTCATTTACAAGTATAGCGAACCAGAAAAGTGTTAGATATTCAGTTAGTATATCATATTTTACAAATATAGCAGTTCAAAATGTAAACAAAGTTCGCGCATGTGCACAGGAGTGGACATCATCTTTAATAAACATGTAAATGTTATGCATGTTAGTAGAAATAGTTTTGGTGCAGGACTTAATTGAATCTTATTTAAGTTCTGTTGTCCTTTTCCTTCAATCATTTGTTGATATATGTTATTGATTGTAAAGTTTAAAAAAAGTTCCTTTATAGGCAATT
>CACRXK020017398.1:0-10667 GCA_902702795.2 Paramuricea clavata
TCTGCTTATGAAACAATCTAGAACCAGTCTCCGAAATGCGCGCATTTTTTGAACGAATAGTATACTATAGTACAGCCCGGCTGGCAGCCGAGCAATCGGAGACAAAATTTCCGGCTGTCAGCCGGCGTCAAACGCGCTAATCGGGTGGATCTCAACATCTAAAATGCCAATTGGCAAGTAGTTTGGGTATAGATTAAAAACAAAATTTTAACTTAAATTAAGTATTCTGCATGCTTATCAGCATGGTTGATATGATACTTACTTTGGTTTGATAATTTTAGATTTGAATATTTACGTATTTAACTGAAAATACCCGTTTTTTGGGCGGAAAGGCAGTTCTTCGGGCGGAACGGCAGGTTTCACGCGTGCGCCACCCGGAAGGAATATGCCACGGTACGTAAAAAGGTTGAAAACGATCGATTTAACCTGAATTGCATAAAATCCTGAAATTGAAAATTTGAATGTAAACAAGATTACATCAATATACTTAAGTAATATTTTTAAATAATTTGACTGATTTTTTTCTGTGTTGGTGTTGTGTACTCAGAGTGGCATCACAAATATCATATTCACCTGAGTACACAACACCAACACAGAAAAAAATCATATTACAAGATTACACTGGTATCGATGGAACTAGATACTGTTCCGAAATATCACTTACTCGAACCGTCCTGACCGCGTAGCTCAGTTGGAGGAGCGTTGGGCTGGTGTTCCGGAGGTCGTAGGTTCGAATCCCGCCGTGGCCGGGCATATTTTTCAAGCTCGCCCGGTGTGGATACACACTCAGAGTGGCATCACAAATTTGACTGACTTTGAAAACTTTCCTTGGAAAATCTGACCGTAGCATATGCTACAGTTACAACGGTCTGGATCCGCCCCTGAACTCATATAGTCAGCCATTATAATATCATGTATGACCCCAACCTTCAAACATCATCACTTAACTCCCATGCAGGTGTGCTAAATATTAGATGACATTACGCATGAGGAAATTGTTTTCTGAGATTTTACGATTAAATATTTAGGGATAACTCTCTTTGGAAGGTCATAGTGGAGGCACATTCGTTGTAAGTAACTTATATTCCGAGGTGTACGGTAAAACCTTCCCGTCTGGATATATTCTCTCGCAATATAACAAAGCAAACGAGGTAACTAGCAAGTTAAGACTTCAGCATTTCTGTTAGAATAATACTCGAGCCAACGGCGCTAGCCTGAGCGAGGGACTAATTCCGCCTAGGAACACTTGACGTACAACGCGAACCTGCGTTCTGTGTAGGCAAAATGCCAATACTTCATGTTAAATCAATTTTGGAAAATATAGGTGAGGGGTTTGCTGCATGCATGTATTTCTAGTTTATGATCTACTTAGTCGTATTATCAAGTTTTTTTCAGTTGAGGAACTTATGATCTAAGAAGAAAAAATAACCCACATCCCCAACAATACTTTTTCTTAAACTCGCCTATATGCAATCCAAAATAGCGATATTTTTTACAATTTTTACCATGTTATACTTTTAGTTGATGAGGAACTTCGTACATTGCGTTACAAAATTATGCAAGATTATAATGAATTATCTATACGCGATTTATGCACTACACGATCTGGGGGATACGACGTGGTGTTTTTTAACCTCGATGACAAGTTTTACGAGATGGTATCGAAAATAACTGTGATAAAATACAGTCAAATATTTAAGAAGTTATGGCAGAAATACGGCGAAAAATTGAAAGATGAATTTGTGACAATGGATGTTATATTCAACAAGATTTGGTCAAGAATTCTTGACAAACTCAAGTCAATAAATGAACAATTTCTTGATGGTGAAATGCAACTCAAAAAAGTTGATAAATATTTAGTTATGTGCAAGACGGACTACGACGCCTTGGAGGAGGAGTTCATGCTGATTTCACGATATTTCATTGGCACAGCACATTTGGGTGAGGTAAAGAAGAAACTTGGGGTCAGTATAAAAAAAGTAAAGAGTTATAAACAACTTTTTGATGCTCAGCAAGCTGCTCTAGCGATTCTAGAGTTACAAGAGGTGATGGGTCTGGAAGGCGATTTTTCAGAAGTCGAAAATATTAAAGAGGTTAGACTATATTTTTTTGTTGCATGACTGTTCTCTCAGGGCATAGTTTTCCCAAAATATATGGGTTATCTCAACTTTAAACTCGTGCAGTGTAGTGTAGTGTAGTGTAGTGTAGTGTAGTGTAGTGTAGTGTAGTGTAGTGTAGTGTAGTGTAGTGTAGTGTAGTGTAGTGTAGTGTAGTGTAGTGTAGTGTAGTGTAGTGTAGTGTAGTACAGTGAGAATGCAAGCACTCGCTCATGTTTTTGCTAATTCAAATCTTATTTTTTGAACCTGAAATCTGTACCATCCATAAATTTGAATTTGTAATAATAACAATTATTACTTGTTCAAAAACAAAAAGTATCTTATTGAGAGGGTACCTATTTATCTAGCCAGGATTAGAGCCAGGACTCGAGCTAGGACTCGAGCCAGCACTCGATTCAGGATTCGAGCCAAAAATGACAGGTTGACGTCAGGTGATTTTGATGGATGAAAATTTACTAACAACGTTCTCGCTTTTAAGGAACTTTCCTTAAATTTTCCTTGAACTGTTCGTTCACCAACAATGCGAAATGTTTAAGGAAATTTAACTGAATCTGATGAATTGTTTATCGATAACCTAAGGAATGTTTCGCGAACGGGAAGTGAGAGAATTTGTTTACCAAATCAATTTCGGCCTTTTCCCACCAGAGTCGATAAAAGAACTAAAGAACGATAGTTTATATTTGGTATATTTGTAAGGCGGAGAATTCGCCTTTGAAGAGCCGGCCATGCTTGCCAACTGTATTACCATGCAAATACACCCTTTCGATAATTACGTCACACATACTTTTTGGTCTTGGAACCTTGCTCTCATTGGTAACTAATCAGTTACGCAAGGTTATTGGCGTAATTATCGAAAGGATGTGTTTAATTTGCTAGTAGTAGAACATTTAGCTAGCGTGCGTAACGTCCTATGAAATAAAAACATTGGGCAATGGCAATTCCCCGTATTTTCGCATTTTTTTGATCGAGTCTTTGACTCGAGTCCTGACTCGAGTCCTGGCACGAGTCTTGATTCGAGTCCTGGCACGAGTCTTGACTCGAGTCCTGGCTCGAATCCTGACTCGAGCAATAGTATACCTCTCTTATTGATGTAAAACAACACCTAATGTTTAAAAAAATTCTGTTGCATGAGCCAAACAATTATTATGAATAATCACATTTACGTAATTTGAAAAATTTTGCCTCAACAGAATTTTTTTTAAATTGTCAAAATAATTGAATGTTACTATATTAGCTAAAAGAAATCATTTTATTAACTAAAATTTGGGGGTCACCGAAGGCGTATCCGCCAGTTGCGTAGCTTTTGTAAAAAATTCAAACCCTTTGTGTAGATGTTGTTTTACATCAGTAACATACTTTTTTGTTTTTCAACGAGTAATAATTCTCAAACAATACGGATCTAAATCTTCAATTTTCCATTCTTAAGGTTGCAGAGTTTTTAAAAACTTAACAACCGTTCCTATGGCAACAATGACGTTTCAATATGGCGAATATTAGCGGCTTAAAGTAATTTGACTCGAAAATAAAGTCGGTGGCCCCTTTTTTTATTTTATAGCATAATTTCTTTTGGTATTTTGAATTATTTTCATGATTTAAAAATAATTATGTCATGCCAAAATTTTTCAAGATCGAAAAATGTAATAAAACGTAACGACTTTTTTACGCATGACAGAATTACTAAACGAATTTTTGTTATGAAATAAAAAATGGGGGTAACCGACTTTATTTTCAAGTTAAATCACTTTAAACCAAAAATATCGGCCATATCGAATTGTCATTGTTGCCATAACAACGGTAGTTGCGATTCCTTTCTTTCGAAAAAAATCCAACTTTGTAGTTATTCTTTTTCCATTCGTAGGCCTACTTCTTTTGTCTTTTAACAAATAGGAATTGTCGAAAAATTGGGTCTTCATCGGAGACCTTCCATTTTCTAGTAAACTGTAAAGAGCCACCTTGAAGTTAATTAACCCTTGGCAGTTATTTGTTGGTCTTACGGCATCAGTCTGAAATCATGTGGACCATAGCTATTTCTTAAATTATAATTCGTTAAGCTGCTCCCAGTCATTGATTCTTTCAAGTTAGGAGCATTATAATCGTTTACAATTTTATACAGGAGAATGGACTTCATCTTCTGTCTTCCCAACCAAGAGTTTCAAGAACGACAGCAGATTCAATTTCGTAACTTGCGCCAGCAATTATTCTTGCCGCACGATTTTGAAATTTCTGAAGTTTATCAAGCTTTCTAGTTACATGCAAAATACATTGTTTTGATACATTTTTTACGAAATGAAAAAATATACACGGTTTAGATTTACAATTTTAAAAAACAATCGTAAATATATTTCACGTATTTTTGGCCAATTATTACTTGTTGAAAAGCAGATATTTTCTTACTTGTATAATATAACATCCAAATGTTTTGAACTTTTCATAACGGTTATATTACTCCATTGCTATGACAACATTGACGTTTCAATGTCGAAAAAAACTTCGGTGACCCCCATATTTTATTCTATATTAAGTACTTTTTTGGCATGTTGAATCATATAATTTTTTATCCAGTTAAACAAAATTTATTCTAGACAATCAAATTTACCCAATTTGGAGAACTTTGGGTCAACAGAATTTTTTTAATAGTTCAATTTACTGAGGGAAGGCATTTATGGAATAAAATATATAGGGTCACCGAAGTCTTTTTGGAATTAAATTATTATAAAACCATATTGAAATGTCATTGTTGCCATAGCAAGAGTGGTTATGTAGCTTTGGCAAAAACTAACTCTTTAGATATTGTTTTATATAATTATAATAAATTACTCTATCTAACTGTGTCGATCCACCATAATTTATGTAGGTTTTTTAAACTTTTTTCGTCATGCACCTTCAAAAACTAGTCATATATAGCCCAAAAACCCTACTTGCCTTGAGGATTTACTCTGTTGTTTTCTCCATTTGAGCTACGGTTATTATGCAGAAATTGTTTGAGAGGGTTAAAAAGTGGGCGAAATGCAGGTAAAACACGCGCGCAAATGATTCTGCTTGATAACTAGCAATCTAATTAAATATACCTAAGTAGCCTATGCTCTATGAGTGATGGTTTATTTATGTCTTGTGTTTTCAGATTATCGGTGGGAGATTTGAAACTCAAGCTATCAATTCAGTGAGTGACAATTTGCGTAGAGCTGGAGAACTGTTAAAGGATATAAACCCGACGAGGCGACGTTGTTTAACGGCATTTACAAAATGTTTTGATCTGGTTACTTGGTTAAGAGAGAGCGTAAAAGGTAATGAGCCACTGCGAAATTAACAAGAAACGAAAATGATTGCCAGCGGCAAAGCTGTGCAGGTTGTATGTGCAAATACGTGGATCTATATCTGCCCCTTCTTTTATTTTGTTTATTAACTTACATCAGTCTGATGCTGTGTTGTTTCTGAACGTCTGTTGCATCATCCACCTTGACATGTTGACTTAGAAACCAGACGAAAAAAGCAAGTACTTGCATTACAAATTTCGTGGATAAGTTTGGTCCATGTCTTAAATGAAATTTGGAGTGTTCTCTGGGCTGATGAATAAACGTTTTGAACTTTTGACCTAATTCTAAAATAAAAATGCACTTTTGAAATGAATTATCAAATTAATAGTCCTCAATTAGCACTTTAATTGTATATTAGATAGGCCTTAATGTCGGTAATATTTAGGGCAGTCATTTCCTCGGGCTTGAAGATAACTACTTGTTACTTTTATCTTTGAAGTTACCTAACTACTCAGACAAAGTGAACCCAATTTAAGTTTGTGATTCGGAATATTAGAATATATGGACATCATTACCAATTGACAGTTTCCCAGAAAAGTATTGTCCGTTTTGAACTCCGTTCCAGATGAACAAGAGCTTAAAGTGTTTGTTGATTTGGCGATGATTTCTGCTGGCGAAGATGATAGGGATATTGACCGAATTTCCTGTATGCACACCAGTTGTCTTGGGTTTGGATCATTAATATTTGGTTGCAGAACAGATCATGGTTTTAATGAATTAATGCGACTTTGTCAACCGGTATGGCAAGCCGTTGACGCAAATCCGGGCATTGAAGAAAAACTGGTGAGTTGTTTTAAACCTGAAATAATTTTAAATATAAATAGTCATTAAACCCTAACTAACTGAAGACAGAAAGACTTGTAAACCGAAACCTAAAGCAAAATTATTATCATAATATTTAATAATACCTAGATATTTAAACGCATCTCTCCCCCGCTGCATGGTAATAAATCATGTTATGCAGATGAAGAACAGTCAATAACAATTCAGAGAAAGTACCAAGTGATAGTTTTACACATATTTTTTGTCCTGAGTTGACAGAAATTCAATATTGCTTGCTCAGCGAAAAATTAAATCACTTGTATAATTGTTCTAATGAAATAATTATAATGATTAATACATATTTACTAACAGTGCATTTCCCTTTAAGGGGTTAACAAAGCGAAGCCTGTCTTGGTTGAAGCAAATTAAAGAGTCACATGGTTCTGTCGCTCTCACAACTATGTTTCAAGTTAAAGCAATCAATTCCTCTGGTATTTACTACATTGCAGACAGCGAAAAAGCTAAAGAAAGTAAACATGTGGACAATGGCGTTAAATTGTGCCTTGAGAATTTGGTATGCCTTGTTGTTCCTAAAGACGAAATTAAGAATCGAGAAGAAAAGATTTATAGCTTGGAAGAAATAAAGGATGTTCAAAGTAAATTGATGCTGATTGCTGGGAAAGCAGAAAATGGAAAGGAGGAGGTTGACCAATTTAACCAGGTTTGTATTGCAGGTGTGAGTACAAGATACAATGGTAATTGAAAAAACATTTAAATTTAAAAACAGGGTGTTCAGGAGAAATACAATACTGTAGCTGTGTTGATTAGTGATCTAGCTTCCAAAATTTAATCGAAGAGATAAAAATTTTGGTTTAGTCCCCGTGCCAACGGCGCCCTGTTCCGAGCGGCAGCCCCGGCCGAGGGTGCTAATTCCACTTTGCTATTTACACCCGAGGAAAGGATCAAAGCATTAGCAAATCCTAAAGTTCATCAGTAATCGTGGCCATGTGATTTTTTTTCTCAAAACGTTTCATACAGTGAGCTTTAAAGCAATTTTTATTTGAAGAAGTGAGAAGAATTGATTTACTATTGGAAATGATGAAATATAAGGCAAAATTGCTTTGAATGTTTATGTTTTCATATGTTGTTGCTTTAATCTTTTGCCCAAAACATGCACGGCTTTTTTTTTTTCAATGAAGCTGTAAGTTTCCTAAATTACTCTGTTTAATTTAAGGGAAAAAAACAAAATGTGAAGGAGGCCAAACTGAAATTGCTCAACAATTTGAACTTATTGTGTTATATTAAAAAATATAGTTTATCGGCAAAAGCAGTTTTAATGTTTGAATGAACATAGGTTAAATTTTCTATTAAATCAAAACTCACAAAATGCAAAATGCAGGGCTGTACACAGCGGACAGGGGAACAAGGGCAACTGACCCCCCACGAGAAAATATGACTAATTTTATAATGTGATTATGATTGTTATGGATAATTATGCAGCCCGGCAGCTATGCAGTAAACTGTCACTTGTGAATTCAATCCATACTCATTTAATTTTTAAAACTTTATTTATTTTTATTTATTTATTTTTTATTTATTTGATTTTGCCCAATAATATTTATTTATTTAAATGAAAATTCTAATATTAAGGAAGAAGAGGGCTGGGAGACTATTTGAAACCATTTGGCATCTTTACTTAGACTCCTAGAAATATATTTACAATTGTCTTTTAAAATTGCATTTATATGAAACAAAAGTTCTGTCACTTGTTGTTCATACTTGTCAATGTTAATTAACTGTTGAGTAACATACACAAACTATTTTTGAGTTTGAGGAAGACATATTCCAGTAGCAAAGAGGTCAATCATATATCGAAGATCACTGAATAATAGAGAATGTTTTGAAGGTCATGGGTAAAGTATATGATTCAATTCCAGTCTTGTGCACACAGTTAATGACATACCATGCATATATGCTTTTCAGTTTAACACAGCATATATATCCAAACAAAAACAATTTGGGAGAATATCGGTTTGAGTAGAAGGTATCACAAGTTTAGTTCTGTACATTGTGTGCTATTGATCTGACCCATGCATATAATATATGATTATTGTAGTTGTGAAGTTATTTTACATACTAATGAATTTAGGTAAGATTGTCTTGCAAGTGGGTTGTTCTGACAAAATAACCTAGCCAATATCCAGTACATTTATTCATCATTCTTGCTTTAAACAAAAACATTTATGTTAGAAATCAAAATGACAATGTAATGAGGAGGGAGGGTGGGGACTCTTTTAATAGCATTTAAAAACGTTTGTAAAAATTTTGTTTAATTATTAGTGATGGGTAAAACCAAAATGTATAAGTATTTTAACTGGTAACATCTTAACCTTTGCTCTAACACTACATTTGATGGCGCTTATGTTTGATATTTGGTTTACATGACACGAATGACAAAAATGCCGTAAATGTTGCCCGCACACGAGGAAATTTTGTCGATCCAACTTGTCACTAATAACAAGTACGCGCAACAAGTGCGCTCGTGTGCGGCGGGCTTAATGCCTGCTATGTTTTGACTGTTTAAAATATTACACAAAGATTGTTTTACTGTATTACTGTCTGTATAAATGTACTTTAAGTTTGCCCTTAAGAACTATTTCTTAGATTCATATAAGGGTATCGATCGCTTTGAATTATTATTGTGATCAGTAAATTCTATAATTTGTATATATGAATTTATAATCGTAAGACCTTTTATATATTTTTCCTACTTAATACATTAAGTAAGTAGCTTATAGACGTTTTAAAGTAGAATCAATAATTTTGTATATATTTTATATGAGGGCCACAGATTTTTCAGTTATATTGCTGTCATGTGTTTTTACCCTCTTTAAATAAAGTTGTTCATTCATTCATTCATTCGTTCATTCGTTCGTTCGTTCGTTCATTCATTCGTTCATTCATTCGTTCATTCGTTCATTCATTCATTCATATAATAAAATATGTGGTACTTGACTACTTACCAGATGAGGATAAGTTTCCATGTTGATAGATGGGGTGGCGTTCAGAAACTGCCGCCGCGTATACACGAGTCAAGATCTTTTAAGAATTATTGTAAACAACCATTTGTTGATGACCTTAGTAGTGTTCCATGGAATGTCATTGAAGCGGCTGATTCGGTTGACGATGCTGTTTCCCTTTGGGAGCATTTGTTTTGCAGCGTTGCAAATCAACATGCTCCCACTAAGAAAAAAAACGTTTGAAAGGTTTTTCTTCCCCGTGGGTGACAGAAAATCTTATTAGCATCCGCCAAGATCGTGATTACTTTCATCGTAAAGCACGAAGGAGTAATGGAAAGTATCACTGGAATATGTACCGGAAAATGAGAAATTATGCTAATCGCGAGGAAAAAGTTTGAAATCAAAATATTTTTGTAATCTCATTGAGGAATCGAAGTCAGATGTGGAGCACCATAAAAAAAATTCTTTCAACTAACGTGACACAACAAGAGGTCTCTTCCGTGATGTACAACAACAAAACGTATACTAATGACAAAGTTATTGCATCTGTTTTTAATAAGCATTTTTCTAGGATTGGTCATACATTAAGTAAAGTGTTCGGGCGTGTAAAGAAAGTTGTACTACCGCAACCATGTACCGATTCGAGGTTTGAACTTAAACCTATACCTGTGGATTCCGTCCATGATCAATTAAGCGGTCTTAAAGCAAATAAGGCTATTGGCCTTGATGAGATCAGCGCTCGGCTTTTAAAGGACGCCTCGGAAGTTATATCACCTGTACTAACTAACTTGATTAATATTTCTATTGATCAGTCTTATTTCCCTAACAACTGGAAGTCCGCAAAAGTCATGGCTTTATTTAAATCCGGTGATAAATCTAATTGTAATAATTATCGACCAATTTCCATTCTGCCGACCGTTAGCAAGATCATTGAACGTACTGTCCATTTTCAATTTTATGATTACTCACAAAAGAATAAGTTACTTTCTATTAGACAGTTTGGTTTTAGGCGTAATCGGTCTACATCTAGTGCCCTATTACAGTTCACTGATGAGTTGTTAATGAATATGGATCGTGGTAAAGTATCTGGCGTCATCTACTTGGATTTAAAGAAGGCATTTGACACTGTCAACCACGCAATTCTACTCCAAAAACTGAAATGGGTTGGTGTAGACTCAAAGTCCTTACAGTGGTTCCAATCATATTTGAGTCATCGTACCCAGAAGACCGTGCTTAATAATTGTTATTCAAACCAGTGCAAAGTGTCTATTGGTGTACCTCAGAGTAGTGTGTTGGGGCCCTTGCTTTTTTTTATGTATATAAATGATCTCTCGTCTTGTTTACATCATACGCAAGCATCTCTATTTGCAGATGACATGGCGATCTACTGCGCAGCCTCTACTCCTAGTGAGCTTCAGACCAAATTGAATGAAGACTTGATCCATCTAAAATCT